>CALNXI010001319.1:93814-135959 GCA_942486025.1 Porites evermanni
ATGGTTACTCAGTATGCATGTAACAAACCAGCTTCATGACCTTTTAATGTTAAGCCTAGTGTTGCAAAAAAAGATTTACTCAGTCAAAGTTTAGAATGATACATGCACTGTGTAGTGCTAGTAACCTTCGAGCGAGAGCCGAGAAAATAAAAAAAACCTCTGTTCGAGCAAACTCACAAGGTCACGTTTCACATTGTCACGAGCTTAGGAGTCGTGTTTAGCCTGTCAACGCTTATTTCTAAACTGGTTTCTCTTTGATTGGCTGATTTAATTGGGATCAGCTAACGTGACAAAAGTGGGCGGCATTCGAAAAATCATGGTTCTCTGGCAGGAGGTATTTCTCGCGGCTTCGCCGCTCGTGACGGCTCCGCCGTCAAATCTCACTCGACTATATTACGTCGGCTCCGCCACCAAATCTCACTCGACTACTACACAATACCGCCAGCTACGCAGGCTACTTCATAAGGTAATACAAGTCTTCGTTAAAAATTTTGAATGATCAGGAAAACCTTAATTATAATCAAGTCGTTTTTTTATTCGCCTCGTAAGGCTTACAAAGAATGGATTGTGTTCGAGATCTACAGCGATCCACAGCTGATAACTGATTGGTACTCATGGACAACAGCGCTGCGAGACAAATGACGGGACAAATCAGTGAGTAACTCAGTTACCAGTGCTGCAGTAAATAACTCTCCTTCGCAATTGCATCCGACTTTTGGGTCATTCCCGATGTTTCTAGCTATTGTTTTCCTTGGCTCTACTGTGTTGACTTCTCAGTGGCTTCTTTGTATTAATTGTTTTACGTCATTCGTCAGACTCGTGAATTTCACAGGTTTTTACACCGAGTAAAAGCGACTTTCGACTTTCAAAACCCGATACAGCAACACGACGAATGCCGTGTGAAACCACGAGGTCGCAGATTCAAGTCTGTGACGTAAGAAAGTCTATAACAAGTTTATCTCAATTTCCTTTTACAGAATGTGTTCAGAGGGAAACATTATTAATAGCCTTTCATAGCACTCACAAAACTGTAAAATTTAGGCCTACATATTCACTTCACTTCAAGACATGCTACGCGGCGGGGCCTAGGAACTGCTAACAAACATCCACGCAGCAAGCTCCAGTCGCCGAGATTGTCAGATCAGCGAAGTTGAGAAAGCGTGAGAAATATAAAACGGTACGAAACTGCCCCCTTCTCCCATATCACGCGCTGGCATGCTCGCATGCCTTCTAAACTTACGCTACATCCTTACTATCTGAGATCCCGGAACAGGCTACAAGCACTTAGGTCGAAATCTCATGTCAGAAATAGGTAGCCGCCCCATGCGGGCAGCAATTAAACAGGCCTGGGCCGAGTTGTTCAAAGCTGGGTTAAGATAACCCAGAGCTAGTGCGAGATTTGAACTCAGATTTGAAATCTTAAAAAGCATTTCAGTTTAAATTCTTTATGTCTACAAGTTGATGATTGAAAGCTCTAAATATAACAGAGAAAATTTATCCGAGAAAATGCTTTTGAACATTAGAAAGAGAAACCCGGGTTAAGCGCTAATCAGCCTTCGAACAACTGGGCCCAGGTGCTCCTGGACTACGCTATACTTCAACCTCTCCTCTGTCCTAATTCGTGATGTCTCTAATGATTCACTGCACCGCCTAGCATCAATAGCATCAGGGGCGGATCTAGGGGGAGAGTGCAGGGGGTGCGAAACCCCCCCCCCCCCCCGGAAAAAATATTATGCAAGAAAACTCTTTTGAACATGAGAAAAAAAAACCGTGATGAGGCGTTCTTCTCCCTCCAAACACCGGGCCCCATTGGCTCATTGATCCCGCTACTACCCCCCCCCCCCCCTCTCCTACTTGGCTGTTTCGCTATTGGTACCGGGGCCGGCGCAGCAAAAATCCCGTCGAGGGGGTATCGAGGGGGGAGGTGCGGGGGGAGCGAAACCCCCCCCCCCCCCTGAGATGACCTGCGGTTTTCTAATACAACTGGTATTCTGCCAAAAAAAAAATATGTGGTTTATTGGTGTTGAAGTAGACCAAGAGAAGAGTGCACCCCCTCTTAAAAAATCCTGGATCCGCCCCTGAGCATGTTCCTCTCTCAAGTCAAGTTCACAATTACAACACCCGTGCTGGTAATGTACGATTGGAAGGCAGATATTCAAGTTATCACCCTTTCAAGGTATAGTGTTATGGGAGTTATCTTGCTTATCTTGATCATTAATATTATCATCGCCACTGTCATGGTCATCATCGTCGTCGTCATCTTTATTGACAAACATTGCTTAAATTGCAGTCTAAAACCTTTATTTTTTATTTTAAAACTGGTAAGTTTGTGTTTTTAGTTTCATTGTCATAAGTTAAAACATTAATTATTGTTAGAGTTAAATATTTATTTTCAGGGTTCTCTGTAATCTTTAGACTTGGTTCTTGGACAATGTATCTGGATTTATTGGTGCAAACTTAATTTAAGATTCAATGTGTTTTCATCCAGGACCACAGGAAACTACTCTTTTTCGATCTCTGTTTGATTCCGCTTTATCGTTGCAACGCGACATACGGGGTCATCAGGTCCGACAGGATACTTGTTCGACCAGTACAAGTAATACACCCAAACGTTCATCTTAGTGAACTTCGTCAGCTGTAAAAAAATCATATCAATGTCATAATAACTCAGAGCCTCCTCCTTTGAATTTTTCGCAGTGGCTAAAGGTTCGTATCCCTCTTGTTAATGGCGTCTGTAAATGTAAAGCCTGGTTCTCATATGCTGCCGATGTATCTTCGAAGTAGCCGCTGGTACCACCTGGGCTACTTCTGGGACGAAGGAGGACATGCGCCGCCGGCAACTAGAACAATCGCAGAGCTTTACCGCCGGCATGCCTGCGAAGTTGAACTTTAGTCAACTTCACAGGCATTCCGGCGGTAAAGACTGGGATGACCAATTCTGCCGGCCACTTCTGTTCTCATCCCAGGCAGTACAGGCGTGCATGTCGCAGGTGCATCGGCGGCATATGAGAACCAGGCTTAACTTGTTTTATAATTTGTCTGTTTAAGAACTCACTTAAAAGTTTTCGTACGTTCCAGGACGAATTAGACTTGCGTCAAGATCTTTGCAGTTGGTGTATTTCATCTCGGTGGTAGTGCAGTCCAGTTTTTTTGTGCACACTGTGATGGGAAACCGTTTGTGAATTATAGTGTATAAGTAAACTGGAATATGGAAATGTTGGTTTTTGAAGAAAAGGTAAATGCGGGGCTCCAGCAGAAAAACCTACGAGGCGTCGATTTCGGACATGAACCCAGGCAGCATCAGTCTCGTACACAGAGTCTTCTGGCTGTTTGGTCAACGGGGCAACCCCCACTGAGCAAAAAGCCAGAAGACTCTGGGTGCAAGATTGCGGCCACATTGGTGGGTTAGACGAGCTCTCAACACTTCGCCATCCCTGATAGCGTACGTTATGAGTCATAAACAACAAAGCCGCCTTAAACTTACGGCAAGATCTTTGCAGTTGGTGTCTTTCATCTTAGTGGCACTGCAATCCAGCTTCTTGTTCACAGGTATTAACAGCTCGTAATAACCAGAGGGGCTTGTACATTCCTCCTTTCCCATCATCAGGCCTGAGTCGACTGGACCATTTAGGGAATGGCTGCACATCGGTGCCCATCGACGATCATCCTTTTCGACACAGTACCCTAAAACCCAGGATGACGGAGAAGAAGAAGTTAATTACTGTTTCGTCCAAAAAAAACCACACAAACAGGGGTAATTAATATTGTGAACTTTCGCATCTTTATATAAACTTGACGTTTCGTATACTAGTCAACATACATTTTCAAAAGTGATAAAAGTGATCGTTTCAGATTATGACAAAACTATTTATACAATATTGACAAGGGGTCTGGAAATGAGATCAATAGGAAAAGAGGGTCGTTGTCTTGCCTTCACGTCCACCTCAAAACATGAAATTAATTAAGTAGTTTCATAAATGTTTTTCAAAATGATTAATTATAATCATAACTGATCAAAATCATAATCGTCATCGTCATCGTAATCCTAATCGTGATCGAAGTTATTCGTTTGGAATGTGATGAACAATGATATGACACCATTCAGACCCTCAGCATGCCAAAAAGTGTTGTTTCTATTTAAGGTGGCCCGTTCGTATTTACATGCGTGTTGGTTATGATTTTGATTCGCGTTTTTCAGAATGAAAGATTCAACCGATTTCTACGATTTTTTGCACCCTTGATAAATTTTCAACTGCAATGAAAACCCTCTCGCACGATAATATATTCGTATGCTAGTCAACATATATTTTCAAAAGTGATAAAAGTAGCCGTTTCAGATTATGACAAAACTATTTATACAATATTGACAAGGGGTCTGGAAATGAGATCAATAGAAAAAGAGGGTCGTTGTCTTGCCTTCACGTCCACCACAAAACATGAAATTAGGCAGTTTCACGTCGTAGTCGTGCAACAACGGCAACGAAACTGGATGTACAGAAAAGCGTTATGCACTCTTTGCGGAGTTGTTGTTTTGCTAATCTAACTTATTGTCTTTTTGTCTTCGTTGTTGCCGTTGCATGGAAGCGTCACTGAAAGCTGATTTTACCTTCCAGTTTCAACGTTTTCTCGATTATACCGCCTATAGATCGTTTATTCCTTTAATAGTTGGGAAATTAAGTTGTAGCTGAAAAAAGGAGACCGCGTCCGAACTCAAAACAATACAATAAAATTTATAGTCCTGCAGTTCCCGTTTTCTAGAGAACTCAAAATCTGGTCATTACAAGTCGATGTCGTACAGGGACGGTAAAAAAATTGACAGGAAAGTGAACTTGGAAAGAACGCGAGACTGTGTGAATTGCCAAAGGTTTGGTAAGTCTGGATCTCCCCCTCTAGGCAAAATCCAAGATCCAACCCTGATCATGCATAGATTCACTTATACAAAGAGAATAATCGTCGTCATTTAGATTCATAAAATGAAGCTTTGCAGGTGAAAACACCTACATTGTTATAGGGACACTACAAAAAGCCTCCATTTGAAACTTAGAAATCCTTGCCTTACTTACTAGAATTTTTCCCCTCTTGCTTCGCTTCTCGACACTTCCCTTCGTCACTGATGGTAAAGCGGTCAAATTTGAGATCCCTGAAGTCGGTCACCGGCTGACGGTAATTCTTCATGTTGTTGTCACCCGCGAGAAAATGAGATCCGCTTAGATGGCGCACTCTAAGGTGAATTTTGTCAGGTATTTTTGGATCTTGTTTCTCAGAACCGTAAAGTTCAATGTACATCTAAAAGGTAGAAACACAGTGTAACAAGGTTTCTGACATTATATCTTAATAGTAATATACTGTTATTAATTCTGGGCATACAACAGTTAATCGATACCGCAGTCTCGAAGGTTTTTTTCCGCTCTCTTTTCTTCTCGTTTGAGTTTATTAGTAGCTGTTCATTTTATTCTTTGGACACATTTTAGCAAAATTTGGAAACAGACAGTTGAATTAGTCAAACGATATGAAGTTTGGACTGGGTTCAGATTTACCCTACTTTTCTCCTCGTCATTCAAGAAGCTAAGTAGGTTCGGCTCGCAGAGTGAATACGTCTGTGTTTTCATAGTCATTTTATTAGAATCTTCCCAAGATGGATTCCTTTCTAATAGTGTCTCTCTCGAAGGAGGCCCTCTTGGAAAGAATTGACTTAAAACTTAACACGCTTCTGATGTCATATAGATATCTCTTTGTTCTAAATAGCCCCGTTTTCACAGTTATAGATAGAAAAGAGGCTAGAGTTGACCTTGTTTTGATATAACCCTTCCTGCCTCCTTATGTAAATCATTTCCTTCTGATATTATGTTAACTAGTATCTTTTAAGAATAATTTCCTTACGAAAACAAAAGAGGTTGGAACAAAATAAGGTTAAACTCAGCCTCACATTCACTCGAAGGCTAGGGTACTAAGCCCAACACTGTAAAAAGGTCTATTTTGTCTGTGATTCCCAAATAAAAGAAAGAGAACCACGATTTTCTCTACTTGGGCCGTGTTAAATGAAGAAAAGTTGTCCCAGGAAAGAGGGTCACTCTCCCAGCCGAGTTAATTAATCTCACATGAGCAAAAAGTTGCATAACCTCTTGACCCGAGCCAACAGCGCTCGTGCATGCTCTGATTTATATAACAGCGCTCGGACATACTCTGCTTGTCTCGCATTGACCGAGTTGACCCGTCTAAGCAAGCCAAAGTGTTAACAGGGATAAAAGGAGGTCCAGCTAGGAGGGTGACCCTACCATCGAAAAAGGGTTACACTTCTAGCGGAGCCAACTTTCTGTTTCTCGCGCACACGAGTCGTCGGGTTTTACAAGGAAAAGATGACTCGCCCAGGGAAGCGCGGGTAGGCAGGTGACCTCCTTATAAACGGATGTAGCAGCTGCTCGGAAGAGAAGTCACCAATGGTGTGTTTCCCTGACCCCAAACAATACTAAAAAACACTTGAAAGAATGACATGTCATTCTTTCCTGAGACCAATTAGGAGAGACCTTGCAAGCTGCTCCTACACTACCCTATAAACGGGGCTAGAGAAAAGAAGATAAATAATATAATAATATTAATAATAATAATAATAATAAATGATGTGCCTCATGCCCAGGGTCATTTACCTTAACGAGTCGCGCATTGTAACACGTGTCGCAAATTTCATTTTCATCGATACTGAATCTGGTAAAACCTTGCTGGATTTCTTTGAACATCTGAAAAATTATAAACAGCATACACCTTATTCCTTATTCCACCTTATTGTTCTGTTGTTATATGACAATCGATCCGCCTTGATACCTCGTTTCAAAGAAAAATTGGCCATATCCGAGTTGCAAAGCGAGGCTAAGTGCGAAGCTATTGATATGAAAATGAATTATTCTCGGGCAGATAAAACTCTTTTTCACAAAAAGGGTTTTGCTCTTAGCTTCGTTTTGAAAATAAGAGTTTTACGAACTCGGAAATAGCCTATAGTTCTTTGAATTCTGCAGTTGAGGCAGAGACTGGGGGCTAGTCAACATAAAAGAACTCAGAAAGGAATGTATCCCCCATTTTGGAATAAATAGAAATAAAGTTCATAGTTTTCATGTTACATTGTCAAATAACAGGAAACATTCCTTCACAGTGGACGAAAACCAATTCTGTGAAGGATGTGTGCCCGTCGTTAGCTTACTCTAGCGATTTCAGACGTCGCCTCAGTTAAAGCAACAGCAAAAACCGCAAGATTTTATTCCAGTCGAGTCTCAAAGCAATACATGCACAAACTGATGACTGTTTGTTAACTTTACCTGTTTGTTTGTATCATTATTAAAACTCCATTTATGGACGCTTGTAGTATATTTCAGTTTCGAGAAACATACTCGGGCTTTTCCTATAACTTCGGACAGAGTTTGAAGTTCCTTCGTAAGTTCCACCGCCCCGTTAAGTCGCCCAACGCCAAGTGCACTCTCTGAAGCAATCCGTCGGAATGAGCCAATCAAGTCATTTAAGTTCCACAATGTTTGGTATCCAAGGGCCTTGTGAAGCTCGTAGAGCTTTATCATAAATGATCTTTCAAGTTGTTTGTATGTGCTGAGAAGATTGTCCGTGAAGGTCTGGCGGAGTTCAGGGCTTAATGAGCCACCTTGAATTGAAATAAGTATCTCATCTTAATAACTTTAAATCATGCACAACGAAAGCTTTTACTTGAGAAGTTTCATAAATGTTTCTCAAAATGAGTAATTATAATCATAACTGATGAAAATCATAATCGTCTCCGTCATCGTAATCCTAATCGTGATCGAAGTTATTCGTTTGGAATGTGATAAACAATGACACCATTCAGACTCTCAGCATGCCAAAAGTGTCGTTTCTTTTTAACCGTATAATTTCGAAACTAGCTACCCCGAAGGTAAGCAGCGTCCACGCGAAAGTAACCTTTCTCAGGATCAAGAAAGTGCCTGATTAAAGCCGAGTAAAATTTACAAGCAATTGCTTCAATTTACAACCGATTTTGTACAGTTACTTCTGGTGACAAGTGAGATCACTGCTCCTGGTCTAATCCACAAGTGAATGAAGTCTGCAGCTGAATTCCCCAACCTTCCAGCAATTACTTACCGCACGCAATTGTGAAGTAAATAAAATCAGCAGACGCCGGCGAATGAGATGCAACTAGAGAGGGATGACATGTGCCTGACCGGTAGATTAGCGGGGATGATGTACCAAAGATTGCATGCTGCAAACCGATATCGAGATGACATGCTGTATAACTGGTCAAAGCAGAAGTGTAGCGAAGGGTGTGTGGGTACAAAGAGGAAGGGTAGAGATTCTTACTTATCTATTTGACTTTCTTGTAAAGGAAGGATTTTAAACAGAAACAGGGTCCTGAGCAGCTTTTTTCGGGATGCGGGATCACCCTTATTTGAAGGTAAGGTTTCAGGATTTTGGGTGTGAGATACGGGATTGAAACCTCGGGATGCAGGATGCCAAAAATAACCAACGAGATTACGGGATTGTAGGGAAATTTAGGTCGAGATGTTGGGGTTGAATCACGGACCGATTGGGGACCCTCGAGAGAATAATTCTGAAAAAAGAAGGCAGAAAAAGAACTTAGGAATCTAACAGTATCATAATCATTTTGGTAAAGAGCATAGCAGGTTACTGCGGGCGACAAGAGGAGCTTGCAATCCTAATCTCCAGGTTGCAGGTTGATATAACGCATGCGTCGCATGTATGTAGCCAGCATTTTTAATGGACTTCCACTAAGAATGAGTGGAATGCACAGAACGCAATTTGATCACGCGCGTTCGGACCTAGTCTATAACTGGTAACCTGATCACTCGTTTTTTGACTACCGTATCTGTCACGCGAAACTTACCCATTTGACATTCGATCGTTGTCGCCTGCACTCGATCAGTAACCTTTGGTTATAACTAGTTTATTATTAATAATGTAGTACATAAAAACAATAGGGGTAGGGGTATGTTTTATATCTTTTGCGTTTTTTCCCGCTTTTTGCAAGTGTTAAAATAGTACGCCGCGCCAAATCTAAAAGGCCTTAGGCTAATGACTCTAGGTACCTCAATCGCACGTACCTTGTGACTTGGCGGCTTCTGTAATTCCCTTTTCAGTTTTTTTGAGAAGTGGAATATCAAAGTTGTATGTTCCAATATTGTTGTCAAGCTCCACAACTTTTCCTATCATGTCAATGCGCGCCCCTCCAACAATGAAGTATGACTCTATTTCCGCTTTCAGAGGGGCAACGTCCCGAGGTCGGGAAGCCTCTTCCAATAAACAAACTAAGTCAGCGGCCAGCTTTTCTTTGCTTATTTCGAGGTTGGCCTAAGAAATGAGATACAACAACAACAACAAGTTTATTCAGTATTACCATTTTTGTACAGGTGTTACCGATCAAAATAACAATAAACAGCTAAATTTATGGAATGTTATAATTAATTATTATTGCTATGTTTCTTTCGTCTTTCAACTGCTTGAAAAACGAAATTAGCAGTTAGCCTGCTGA
The DNA here is from genome assembly GCA_942486025.1 of Porites evermanni. Classification (NCBI taxonomy): domain Eukaryota; kingdom Metazoa; phylum Cnidaria; class Anthozoa; order Scleractinia; family Poritidae; genus Porites; species Porites evermanni. The sequence goes on from CALNXI010001319.1 coordinate 103,335, forward strand.
TACGGCTGTATGTGAATCAGTATTGTTAAAAAGAAAACAGACTGACCATCTCAGGATATGATAACTTGGAGCATGTTGAATTGATAAATAAGTATTTTAGAACTAAGAACCTACCCACACATGACTTTGGCCCCGTTCAGATGACAACCGCTTTCTTGAGCCGAAGTACATGAGTGAAAAGCTTAGCGACTGAAATGATTACTGTCCCGTCCGTCCTAATACATTATTGCTTAAGAACACATACATTCCTATGTTTGGCTTTGTGTTCATATATATCAAACAAAAACGGTAGTTTGAACGTAAAAATTCAAAGACGAAAATTAGAACCATTTTAGAGCACCCATGGTTTGTTTAGAGGTTCATTTGCCGGAATTCTGTCGCTTCTTCCTTGTTTTTGAAGACGCCATTCCTCTATCTGAGAATTTTATTAGTTTTTAAACAAATACTGGTCAATTGTATACCTTCATAACTTCAGGAATTGCAGAAACCTTCACTTTATCAAAGTTTAGGTCACTAGAATCTTTCAGAGGCTTGTACTCTTTTCCAAATGTGAGCCATTTCTTAAGATTTTTGCGAATAGTGCCCAGTGATTTAAGGCATGGTTTGTTAATTTCGTAATCCATTATGCCAACAGCCGAGTCAATAAATCCAAGTGGGTCCTTGCCCTTTATGGCCGCCGTGAATCCAGTAATTCCTTGGAGTACCGCAATAAACTGCTCTGCGTCCAACTTGTTTCTCGTTTTCTGATATGCCTCGGGTAACAAATTCAATACCATCGTAAGTATACCCTTCATTCGCTGCTCTTGCGATTTGATGGCCTGCAATTGTAAGAGACGAAGAGGCAATACTAGAAACGGAACATTTGCAGTGTAAATGGTTGGAAAAAAAAGAAAACTCGCAGTCGTTGACATTTTCTAAACTTGCATGGAATTTTATCACCCGAATCAAAGTTTTTTTAGTGCGATAATTTCGTTCGTGTTTCGTGCCAAACACACTTCCACGAAGCTAGAGGTGTTAGTTCCTCTCAAAGTATTGCAGATACCTTGACATACATCCTCTTTTCACTTTTATCTACGTTTCTGGCTGCGATGAGTCGTTTCCTCTGTGCTCTTACTTGTTTTGACGAAATTTGTGAAAACTTAGCCGCCATCTGCGAAAAAAAAAATAGGAAAAATGTTAATATTGTAAGTTAAAAAAGAACCTTGTTGCACTAATTTTTGCGATTTCCGAGTCACTGAAATTAATGCCTCATATTCCATTCCAAATCAGATTGACCACTTCAGAAAATACCATAATATGCCATAATGGCCTCTTTGTTTGTCACTCCAAAATTTTGCTTTAGCATTGTCTCAGCTTCTCTTAGGAGTTAAAATGGCCCAAAGAAAAACTGAAAACAACGCTTATGCAAAATTTGGGGTGCAAACAAAGAGCATTATGATATGTATTGGTATTTTTTGGAGTGGTCAATCGGAATTTAATCACGTGGTCACATTTGAGGGAAGGAGTAAACCCAAGTACGTACTTGTAGAAAAACTGGATATAATCGTATTACCTGCTTAAAATTTTCCTTATTTTTTACACTAATAATAATGTCGTTAAATGTGTTTTCATAAACTTCGGCTGCTTTTTGTATGGTATCCACATCTTCTTTAAGCGCTTTCCATTTAATAAGAGGCACAAATAGCGAGTTCTTTCCAAATATGTCAAATCCTTCTACATCCAAAAAGGCAAGTTTTCTTTCGGCGTCTGAAATAAAAAAAAAACATAACATGAAAATATTACTGCGCGGATTGTCAAACAAAAAGAAAAGGACATAAAATAACATAGCCTGGAAAAACAGCCGACATTTCGCAACGCCATTGGTTTCCCTGCGAAATGACGTGTGAAGAACAAGCGCAGAAATTCCATAATGATGAAGTATCACTACCCAGACCTGGGTGGTGCTTCTGATTTGTTAAAGCAAATTTTCCCACGCGGTTCCCCGCAGACGTCTTTTGGGGTTCGTTCGTCACGCATTCATTTCTCGTGGGGGAGAAATGAATGCGTGACGAACGAACCCCAAAGGACGTCTGCGGGGAGGCTAATTTCGTCCGGTAAGTCAGTAATCTGTTACACAGCCGTTTTTAATGTCATCACGCAATACGTTGCGTGACGACACTAGAACGGCTGTGTAGCAGACTAAAATGTCAATAGTTCCCTGTTTCTCAGGCTGGAAATTAACATCAAACTGTGAGAATATTAAACGCGGTGGCTCCAATCACAGCAGCTACGCAGACAACTTTTATTAGTATTTGCTTATTTATCCATACGTTACTACTCCCGGAATGTCAGGTAGAAATAAGTAAACCGGGATTTCTTATTGGGTAGCTCCTCGCGTGCTTTAACTCCTCTAAAAAATTACCTTTCCTGATCTGTTCCACGTCATTTCTTCCACTCGCCACATCTATGATAAACCGCAAGGCATCTCTACCCCTTTGATTGTTCCTGTCGCCTAGTAACAGATCCACAGCCTTCCTTCTGACTATGATCAAGAGTTCAGCTGGAATTCTTTTCTTGCTCGCTGCGTCCAGTGTTCCATATTTTATAAGAGACTCGCTAACTGCGCCATCTGCTCCTTTGACATCCGGGGCTCGAAAAAATATCATATGGTAAATTAGCTTTCCGGGTTAAAATTTTTTTAATCAAAAACATGAAGGCATCAGAAAGTATTACAGGCTAATTGGACCCTGAAGGTTATAATAGGGAACTTCAAAAACTCATTAATAATTCATTAAGAAAAAACCAAAGAAATTAATGTTTAATAAGTGTCTTTGTATCTGATATAGACACGGCTAAACTTTACGTCCAATTTTTTAGACCAAAATAGCCCCAAATCTAGAAATATTAGTGCAAGAATGAGTTGGTCTACATCAGAAGATTTTGAAGCCGTTCAAAAAAGCTCGCAGCCTTGTATAATCAGGTGTAAAAACTTTTTAAACCTGATAATACACTCCTGTTCGTTTTTTAAACAGTATATAAATGCGATTCTCTTAATTCAGTTATATGTCCTTCCTCCTTGCTCTCCCTCCTCTTCTCCATCTTCCTTCCCCTCTTTCCATCCTCCTTCAGTTCTTCCTCTCCCTCCTCCTCCTCCTCCACCACCGCCTCTTTCCCTTCATACTACTCATCCTCTTCTTCTTTCTCCTCCCCCTCGCCCTCTTCTTGCTTTTCATCCTCCTCTTCGTCCTACTCCTTCTTCTCCTTTCCATCCTTCTTTTCTCCCTCTTCTCCCTCCTCCACCTCCACCTCCACCTCTTTCCCTTCATACTACTCATCCTCTTCCACCTTCTCCTTCTTGACCTCCTACTTCTCCTCCTCTTCTTCTTTCTCCTTCTTGACCTCCTACTTCTCCTCCTCTTCTTCTTTCTCCTCCCCCTCGCCCTCTTCTTGCTTTTCCTCCTCCTCTTCTAATTCCTCCTCCTCCTTCTTCTCCTTTCCATCCTTCTTTCTCCCTCTTCTTCCTCCTCCTCCTCCTCCAACTCCATCCAACGAATGGCTTTTAGAATTATTAACAGTGAAGGGTATGTGGTAGTTAAAGTATTTTTTGAAAAACGAGAGTAAATATCGCAGTATAAAAGATATTAGGAAGCTTAAGCAACTACGCTGACGACCACAACGACAACTTCAAAAAACAATAGGTTTAATGATCAAAACAACAGCTCTGCACGTGCATCACGCTCCTTAGTACATTTCTTTGACGTCCACTGCACGACTACGACGTGAAACCTCCTAATTTAACACTTTATGGAGGACGTGGACATACGACGACGAAATTTCCTTCCTCTTTTTGAACCTGAATAAAATCCTCAAGAATTCAACCCCAGGAAAAGTCGCCTGCATTTGACATATTGAGCGTCTCCAAATAAACGCGATTAAAGTTGAAGGAACGCAAATTCATTTTTTTGGCGACGTTTTCACTGCCGTCGTTGTTTAAGGTCCCTATTGGTGGTTTTCATGCAATCTCGGGGGACACAAATAACAATGGTGAAATGAACAAATGCTGGTGGACAAACAAAGCGAGCTAATGAGCGATCTTTTGTTTACCGTCCACCAGCATGGCGGCGATGACGTAACGTGAAAACCACCTATTAAAACAAGGGTGACGCCAAACTCCATTTTGACTGGTGATGGAAGATTCAACAAGGCTAGTAGACGTTTAATAGGTATCAAGCAAAAACTATCACCTTCCTCCTCGACAGAAAAAAATATAGTTGTTGTTTATCCATCCAACGAGAAAACCTGAAATGGTTGGAGAACTGTGTTTTTCCACGCTCCCACTCGAGGTTTTTTATGCCCTGCAAGAAAACCCGGCTTAATCTAAGAGTTCATTCTTTTTAATTCTTACTTGATCCTGGATCGCCGTTTTTACCAGTGTCTCCAGATTTGGCATTTGCAGTCTGTTTTCCAGTGCAATAAGTCCTCGGCACACCAAAATCACCAACCTTGGCGAAGCATTTAACTCCACGCCCCCCCCCCGTCCTCCTTTTCCACCTAACGTTCAACAGAATGCAAATTATCATTCATTCGAAATATTTTGCCCTTTATAATGATTAGTACCAATCCGTCGGTTAATTCTTCATAATCAGCCTGCGCTGACCATAGTTTGGAAGATGTAGGTAATACCCAACGATTTGATATCTTCCCTTCTCATGAGTCCCCGCGCGCCTCAACCTAACCCCAATCTTCTCTCTCCATTCTCGCTTGCTCCCCCAAAACACATAAACAGCGGCTGGATACGAGTCTGATTCTTCTCGTCACATGACCATCCGTTATGGCAATGACCATATTTGGCAATAATCATCGGTTTGATCATGATAGTATATTGCTAGCGGCCTCTTTTCCAGGCAATAACCGCTTCAGGGCTGGGTCGTTCGAAGCCCGGTTAAGGTGACCCAGGGTTAGTGCGAAAGTTGAACTCAGATGTGAGAGCTTAAAAAGCAAATTCAGTTTAATTATCTTTGCCTAAAATTTGATGATTGGATACTCTAAAAAGAATAGAGAAAATTAGGCCGGCGAGAGAGTGCTTTTTATAACCGGTGTTCGAACAACTGGGACCAGTTATGCAGAGCGCGGCAGCGTAGCTGTTTATGCTTGAGTGGAATGCAGGAAAATGGCGCCCCCTTCACTTAATTTATGTCTTTTAGTATCTGTTGTCTCAGTCTATGACTGGCTAATGAAATGCAAATACTCATTGTTTTCATTGACTTCTGTATTTTCCATTGAAAAGTGAAATAAACCTGACTTCACTTTAACCGCCGCCCGGTTAGCTCAGTGGGATAAGCGCCGGTCTGCCGAGCGGGAGGCCGCTAGTTCAGGTCCCGGCCGGACCAACACCCAGGGTCTTTAAATAACTGAGGAGAAAGTGCTGCCTTTGTAAAGACATCTGCAAACGGTTAGACGTTCTAGTCTTCTCGGATAAGGACGATAAAACCGTAGGCCCCGTTTCACAACCCTTGCATATATGAATTCTGTGGGACGTTAAAGAACCCACACACTGTTCGTAAATAGTAGGGGACGTAGTCCCCCGTGTGTGGGGGGAGGGACTGTTACGGGCCCGCAGTAATTGGCGTCATGCTGTTCCGGTGACCCTGCCAATAACTGGCGAATCTAATAAAATAAAAAATAAAAATGACTTGAAACCTGATTATGTTTATTTCACGTGCAAAGTAGTTGTTTTGCTAATCTAAATCTTTGCTCTTTCGAAGTAGCCGTTGCCTTCGTTCTTCGTTTTTCTTTTGTGTTATGTTTTAGGGCGAGAGAAAGCACTTGTAAACTTCAAAAGATGTCCAAGGGTTTTTGAACAATGGGATTTGATGCTAACCTTTCCTTTGATGCCATAACATTTCTCACCTTTCCCTCCTTTTCCATTTTTAGCTGGTTGAGCTCCAGTTCCCCCGCAGCTTTTTAATGTTGTCTGTCCGTTTTGTTTTCTGTGACTAAGAGTTACATGGCCGGCACGACCACCTTTTCCTGCAGAGGGAAGTAATCATAAATACTTGAATGTGTGCTTTTCAGTGAATTGTTTCAAGTTATAACTAATTATATATCGGATGAGAAAATGTTGGATTCTCTGAAAAAGCAGTAACAAAGAATGAATCATTCATTGCGGTGACAAGGGCTCGAAGCACTTCTTTGAATTGAGATGAACTATTATGACTCTGCGAGTCAAAATGGTATTTTTTTATTAGACATTCTGTGTTCCATAATTTTAGTTTTTCTGTCTTTTCGTTCTCTAATTCACTTAAAACTTTGCTAAATGACAAGTGTCAAGAATAAAAGTACATTCGACTCTCTCTTAACGGACACCTCTATAAGACGGACACCTCTGTAAAACGGACACTTAGAGTTGGTCCCTGCTTTTCTTTGCTCCCTTTATTTGACTCTCTATAAGACGGACATCTCTCTAAGACCGACACTTAGTGCCGGTCCCAAAGGTGTCCGTCTTAGAGGGAGTTGACTGTACCATGCATTAAACTGGCATCGGCGGGGAGCATGTCGAGAAAATTGGCCCGTTTAAAAATGTCCTTGTTGTTTTCTACCCGATTATATTTTTCTTGCGATACCTATCCAAAGATAAAAGCAAGGTACAACGGGTAACAAAAACGTGCAATTTGTTTGTATCATTATTGTAAAACGAGTTAAAAAGCGATGTTGCTCGTTTACCCACGTTCAAACCTGTCTTGCAACAAATCAGATTGTGGCAGGTTGTAAAAAGTTGTTTCAGAAGGTAGACATAGTTCTACTTTTTGCAACAAAATCTGTCCGCGTTGGCGTTTTACCTGCCCAAGGCAAACTTGTTTTGAGGCAAGTAACATGACTCTCTTGTATGGCGTGACTCCCACGTAATTTTATCCAATCGGAAGTCAGTATTCGTGCAACTTGCAGCAACCTGATTTGTTGCATGACTGGCCAGTTCGAACGTGGCAGGTAAAACGCACAACATTGCTTTTCGACTCGTTTTGCAGAAATTTTTCGAAACAAGTTGCATGTTTTTGTTGCCCGTTCCATCGTAGTGTAAGATTCTAATGCTTTCTACCAGAAGTGCAGCAATTTACTTTACCAGGTTTTCCAGCCTTTCCACCATTCCCTCCGTCTTTCCCCTTTTCTCCTGGTCTTCCGTTTCGTGATTTTGTAACGCACCTTCTGTGCCATGGCGGATAAGGGTAAAGTTCGACATAAACTGATCGTCCACATTGACTGACTTGATAATCAGGTTTCTGAAAAATTGGACTAAAATGTAAACTCAGCATAAAATAATATCATCGGCAAGCAGATTCGAAAAATTACTAATAACATTATTTTATGTCCTCTGACAATACCAACAAAGCTTTGGATCGAAACCCTCCCGATCATGAGCGAGGTTCGTGATACACCAATCACTAACAACCACAGTGGTACAAATAGACCGACACAGTAAATCGACACTATCGCCTGATGACGACCTGCAGTGTGCGATCGAAACGTTTCGATCAATATCAAATTGACAATCGTGAGACAAACAATGAACTAAGCCCTTTATACATGTTGAAGTTAATTTTTTATCTCAGGTAATTTTTTGTTTTTCTTTTGTTTTTGAGTATGGTAATGTTGCTAATGAAGTTGAAACAAAAGAAAACGAAAAATTACCTTACATAAAAAAAATTAACTACAGCATACACATTATCCTCGATGATTAATATCTTTCATGACAACATTATTTTATGTCGAGTTTTACATTTATGGGTGGCATTAAATTTATGGCTGATGCAAAAAAGGACAGCTACTTACAACAGCAAAGCTATCCGGGGCATCAGCGCCTGGACCTCCATCTTGTCCTTTATGTCCATCCCCTCCCTTAGAACTCACTTCAAATGCACCGTTTATTACATCACAGATTATTTCCACTGAAACATTTAAACACAAAAATATTTAAAAAGGCCTTATTCTAGAATTTGACCGTGTTGAAACGTCTCCATCAACACTTCACTAAAACACCAACCTTTGATGCAAGAAAAAAAGTGGGGCTCAGACAAAGGGATCTTCAGAACGTTTAAAAATCGCGAACAGTAAGAGCTTGGGCTATACATTCATCCGTGCTTAAAAAGTTTTCTTACTATAGTTATTTTAGTATTAAATACTTCTTTGGCGTACAGATTTATTGCAAGGAACAAATACCGGCCCTACAATTGAGTATAGCTTTGATAAAAGGTTTGCCTTTAATTAATTTAGAAAATAAATAAAAACATATCCAAAAATTTTGCCTACTTTTAAGTTATGTAAAAACCGTTTAGGCTAGCTTAGGAAAGTACATATTGTTACACGCAAATTTTACTGTATTTCTGTCGGTATTTGCATGGAGGTCAGCAACATGTCACAGTAGTTTTGTAATACTGACCCTGTGGTCCGTCTTTTCCATCTTTGCCATCTTGACCGTCAGTTCCGTCGCCGCTTGATTTCGTTACCACAGCGTTTGAAAATTCCAGATTCCAGTTTGGAGTGGAAACAATAATCTTACTTCCGCTAGAGGCAATAATCTCCCTTGCGTAGATTTTTACAGTTTTTATACCATAAAATGCAACTTCACCCTGACATTGACATAAGAAAGGGAAAAAACCGATACTATACTAAAACAGCAAACAAATTGAACCATGCAACAAAACGTTTGCTCAACAAAGAAACTAACCGCAGCGTTAACCAAATGAGCAAAGCCAAGCTAGGGCTTTTTATTTTCTGTCTCCATAGTTTGGAAATAAAAAAACGATTGTATATGTGCTTATGTTAAAGACTTAACAGATGATAGAGCACAGTAAGGGAAAGAAATTTAAACTTCCAACCAGGCTTCATGTTTGAGATTTATTCAAGAGGGAATGAGATCAGTTACCTTAATATAAAGAGTGTCGGCGAGAACTTCCAATTGCTCCACGAGTTTTATATCAGCTCTTGTAGCATCAAGATTCAATTTTTTCTGATTTTTTAGCTGTTCCTTTAAATTCCCAGCGTGAATCACTCGACCAAGAGCTCGGTAGTGATCTGCAAAGAGAAAGTTCGAAAACATTAACTTGATGAAATTATCATAACGGCATCAAGGTAGATACTGAGTTACTTTCATGTTGAACACAGTTCACTTACCTTTCTTAATCTGCACTATTGATGGTGTTTGAAGCCAGTTTGACTGCGGAATGCTGATAGGTGGTAGATCACCCTGACTTTTCCACACACCATAAGCACATTGATTCATTACGTATGGATTTTTAGTAGAAACAACTGAAATGCAAAGATTTTATTAAGTTTAAAAGACTGACGTTTGGTCAGAAGACCCCATTATAATTCAAAAAAGAATTTTCGCTTTTTTTTCTTTAATGATAATGATGATGGTAATGATAATGATTATGTCTCCTCGTTTTTACCTCTAATTTCCGTAATCAGTTGACTTGGCGAAACGAAGAGATACGTGCATGAACGGTTTGAGGAGCACGATAGGGACATACGGAGTTCACGAACTCAAACTTTATCCGTTTGAGTGAATACACCATTAATACTGGGCATCAGGCGAGGCCCTCACTTGACCCCCGTATGGTAAAAAAGGCTATTAATACAAGATTTTACCCTAATAAGATCGCTATGAAAAGTGGTGAATTAAACTGACATCCAAAGACGTGGATACCTTCGAGACTGAGACAACAAAGCAGCCGATCATAGGAATAGTTTCTTTCATTATAAGCTTAGTGGACGATAGCCTTAATGATCTAATATAAGCTAATAGACGCCCAGGGTGTTCATTGAAATTTAGGGGTCCAGGAGGTGCCGCTTAATTGATAAGAGGCGTTTAAGGGCCTGTTAACGTGGAGATGGGGGACCCCAGGTAGGTGGAGTAAGCCGCCTGTCCATATAATCTCTCATTTTTACATGATAGGTGGGGTGACCCGCCGCGGGTTACCTCACGTACCTGGTGTTCCCCCCCCAAAAAAAAAAAAAATAAATAAATAAATATGTAAACAGGCCCTAAAAGAGAAAGGCGCTTATTCTCACAACTGTGACAAGCTCAATAAAGCTTATGCTTTCAGAGAATAGCAAATAACAGCATATCCAGTCTGTCTATTGATTCGTCTAGATCGTCTAGAGTCAACGATCTCAACTTCGATGTCAGAAACCTCGCTCGCAGCTCATGGTCATTTTGTTGACGCCATTGTTAGCCTATCCTTACTTTAAACTTGACATTGAACAAGATGCAATGCACAAAGCGCTGTCAATCAAGCAAGAAACTGAATAACTTAAATGATTTTGTTCCGTTAGCTTTTTTACTATTCCCTAGTATTTTTTTAGTAATAGTCACGGAGGCGTCTATTCTGGAAACGGCTTTTATTAGAGAGGGGTGACGAATAAAAACTTTACGTTGTGCATCTTAGAGGAGGCGTTTATGGCAAGAGGCGGTGTCCTAGAGGAGGCGTCAATTACTTCATTTACGGTACTAAGGATGGAATCCCACCAGCCATGGGAAGAGGAGTAGGGGGAGGGGGGTGGGGGCTCGGGGGAGAGGTTTGAACCTCTTGCGACCAGTTGTTACACCGATATTTTCGCTCAGTAATTGATGAAGAGCAGAACTAACTGAAGTGGTCGAAACAAGGCAATCAATGACAAAGTAAAATAACAAGATTTTATGGTAAAGTAGCGGTGACCTGAAAGCAACTATTTGCATAGATATATTTAACTCTTTACCTCCCCCGTCATTGTATGAGGCTTCACTGATTTTTTCTTTATGGGCCGATGTAACTAGTGCAGCGAAAAGTAATAATCCAAGTCCATTTGTTTGATAGTTCATCGCACCTAAAGGGAATTGAAAAAAAACAACAACAACAAACAAACAAATAAAAAAAAAATAAACAGAGAAAAATTCAAATTTTGTTGAGGGTTTAAATACGCCATAAAAATAATTTCTTTTAGAATAAGCCTCTTTTACATGTCAGGTACGGTTTGCACATTACGAGAACTTAAACAAAAGTAGCAGCTATTTTTGTTTTGTTAGAAACGTTGACATATAAAAAAATAAAATACCTTTCGACGACGACAATGGATCTTTGTGTTGACAAGCTGTCTAAACGTGGCGCGAGTAAAAAAATCACGGAACAACAATGACTTCACCGTAACACCACCAGAGCTTCGTGCTGTGAAAGCTGTCATGTGTACGATGTGGGATCCTACAGGGGCGGATCCAGGAATTTTTGATTGGGGAGGGGTCTAAACTTTGGTTCTGAAAGGCTTGTTGAACTTTTTTGTGGCAAATTATTTCTCACAGAGACGACTACGTGTTTCTTAGTGTGAAAGCCGGTCGCCGTTGGCGCGGGAAATATTAGGGAGTTTCTGAACTTTGATGCAGACCTTTAGAATTCAACTCCAAAAAAATTTGCCAACATTTGACGAGTTAAACGAGATGGAATAAGCGCGATAAAGTTTGAGGCAGCGCAAATTCAGTTTTTAAGTGACGTTTTTGTAGCTGTCGTCGTCGTCGTTGCGCAAACTCCCTAACGCTTCGCGAGCAGAGGCGATCATAGGAGGGTACCCAAAAACATAGAGCGATTTTCGTATGACCTTGAAATGAAATCGTGCGAACAAAACAGAAACAACAAACGAAGGGAAATAGAGCGATTTGATTGGTTTGTCGAACGGATACAAACGCGCGTCGCTTTTGGTTGGTTAAGCGAAAGCTCGGCTGAAAAAAACTTCATGCCCGAAGAACTTTCTAGAAATCGCTTTGACGTCATACTGCGACACGATTGGCTAATCGAACAATGCCTTCTCCGTATTAGGGTTCTCTTTGGCGGGAAAACGAAGAGTCCATGTTTTGATCTTTTCATCGATTGGCTAATAAAACAAATAACGAACACTTACCGAAACCATTTTTCAAGGTCATACGAAAATCGCTCTATCCCTAGAATTTAGTTTAGTGGAAGAGAGCAACTCGCGTTTCATTTAAATGAAATTTAGCCAGTAAAAAAAGGTGATAAACGATCCTGTCGATGTCAGAATTTCAGTCTCAACATAGTTACAGCGTCAGGTCTGATAGGGGGGTCCGAACTTCCCCCTAGATCCTCCAGTGCCCTAGGATCAGTTTAATAGAGAAAAGTCGTCCTGGCAAAGAAGATCACCCGTCCAGCCGAATCAACTTAAGTGAGCGGATCCGACGACCGCAACAGCGACGAGAATGTGCAAAAAAGGAACAAAATTTATAATGAAAACAACACCTTTGCACGTGCATCCGTCTTTTAGTACATTTCTTTGCCGCCACTGCACGAATACGACGTAAGCATGCCTAGTAAAGAAAAAAAAAGACACGCCCATACACAGGCACAAGCATTTCTGTATCTCGTCAGTCTTCGGAAATCCTCGACCTTCTTGTCACAGATACTACCAATCACCAAAACCCGTACTAATCAACACCCTAATATCACTAAGAGAGTCAATTTATTCCTTTATTTTGCTTCCTATTTTGTACATAATTAATTCGGATCATTATACGTCTCTGGGACTGGGAAACTGCCCACCTACCCCTCCCCTGAGGTAACTTTAACACTCACTTTTCACTTAGGGAAAAATGTTGCCTTAGGGGAGGCCAGGGGTGGGTGGGGGGGTTCCCAAAAACTTATAATGTTACATTAATTCCCCATATTATTATTAACACGCTTTCTGCCTCCTTATCAAGTTGTAGCGAACTTTCCTTGCTCCAGCTCCCCGCAGGTCATATGAAAACTCAGTGGAAATGTAAGGAGCATTGCTTTGCTTTGTCTAAACAAAAAGAAAAAAAAGTAACATAATGAACGACTATTGGATGAGGCTGGGTATAACTTGTATGAGGCCGAAGGGGAATTATGCAAATCGAGGGGGTATATCTGCCTAAGCCGAAGGTTGAGTTGGAGAACACTCTAATTGGAACAAAGCCTGATTCAATAACCATCGACTACTCATGAAAATTACATTCAAATCCTGTCACATGTAATACGGACACTGAGGGGGGCCATGGGAAGTGTCCGTACTAAGCGGGTTGAATTTAGAGAGAATGTAAGGGCTTTCTTTCCCTAGGGACAAAGCAAACTGTCCGTAATAGCGAAGTATCTGCATAAAGCGGGTATCTGTAAAGCGGAGTTTGATTTTATCAAACCAAGTTCACAAACTCCTTACTTCTGCCTATAATATTCTCAAAGAAAACACCAGGTCTTCGCCAGTTTTAGGACGTTTACAGACGGATCGGTTTTTTTTTTTTTTTTTGTAAAATTTTTGAAAAACGTTGATATCCTCGATGATCAGCGGCTTTTTGCCTTGAACAATAATTAAAAATTATTGGGCGAGGTTTAGCAAATATCTTGATTTTTCAGAAACGAGCACATCAATTATTTGCCTTGGCCGAAGGCTGAGGAAAATAATTGATCTGCGAGACACTGACAAATCACGATATTTAGCGATAACCGAGATCAATAATTTTTTTATCTTTCGCAACTAATGAATATCTTCGGGAAGCGANTTTTGTTTGAAACAAGCAAAGTTCACAAAGTCTTTTTTTTTGCCTATAATATTCTCTCAGCAACCACCCGGTCTTCGCCAGTTTTAGGACGTTTACAGAGGGATCGGTTTTTTTTTTTTTTTTTGTAAAATCTTTGAAAAACGTTGATATCGTCGATGATCAGCGGCTTTTTGCATTGAACAATAATTAACAATTATTGGGCGAGGTTGAGCAAATATCTTGATTTGTCAGAAACGAGCACATCAATTATTTGCCTAGGCCGAAGGCTGAGGAAAATAATTGATCTGCGAGACACTGACAAATCACGATATTTAGCGATAACCGAGATCAATAATTTTTTTATCTTTCGCAACTAATGAATATCTTCGGGAAGCGAAGCGATCTGCCATTTTTCACGCAAGAGATATCGCAAGAAGGAGAAAAGCGTGGTTTCGTTTACGCATGAGCAGAATATTATTTACAGCCAAACACTTAACCAAACACAGTTAGACGACATTGCGCATGACCCGACCCTTGTTTACAGGTCACGTGTTGGGCTTTCGGCCAACGAAAAGGAAGAACAATTTGCATCGAATGATAATAAGAGTTATTTATTTATTTATTTATTTTTTCAGTCTGAGAACCCTAAAAAGGGAAATGTTGTAGCTGAAGCTACGCGGCAAATCATTCATAGTCATTCTCTTCTACTCACCGATAACAGTAAAGCTGCTGGAATTTCTAAGTTTCCTTTAAGTAAGGTGTTAACTTGTTTAAGATCGTTCAACCCGAGGGGTGTCAACACAAAGAGCAGTTTCTCAACGGGATCGATGTTCCGCACAATTCCTACGACGGAGAAACGGTTGATTATTACAGATAAAACAGAAATGAATGTTTTCCCCAAAGAGAGCCAATACACAGAATCCTGAACTGCCAAATTACTAAAAAAAAAATACAGTCGAGCACCTCCACGTGCGACCACCTCTCGCAAAGGTTACCTGTCATCTCGCCCCCTAGTCTTTTCACCCCGGTTACTTACCCTCCTATTCTAGAACGAGGAATATTATATTTGAAGAGTGCTTGTTTGGTTTATGGCTTAAAAAACGAGGAATATTACAGTTTGAAGCGCGCTTGTTTTGCTTTATGGCTTACAGAACGAGGAATATTACATATGAAGTGCGCTAAATGACTCGAAAATAGGTGACTAAGTAACCGGGGGCGAAATGACAAGTAACCCTCGCAAATATGTAGCCTGGGAACACAGACGTATTAGCAAATATGCGACCCGGCACCAATCCAAAACACCAAAATTTCCCCAGTCGCAACCCTTAACAGTTAAAACCTCTTGAAAACGAGAGCGGATATCGCAGATCACATATTCCTTCGTAAATGCACAGTAATTCACGGAAATACGTAATATGGAAACAGTCAAACTGTGACGAAGAGCAAACCCTCTCTCTAAAAAGTAAAATTCTAAACGAAGGGTAAGATTTAACTCCATAAAAATTTTCCTCAGGACTGTCCATGAGCCTTGATCTCGCAAACTCGACCCAGAGCTCTCATCCGCATGACCGCGGAGTCAGAAGCATAGGCGCTGTTATAAGTGCTGGGTTGAGAATAGTTAGGCTACCGCTGTCGAGCATGCGCAGCTCAGTGACGAACTTCTTTCGACAAAAAAAAACAAATAAATAAATAATTAAAAGCAAAATCAGAAGGTATACTGCGACAAAGAGGAATCTTATATAATCTGAAAAAGATAATTACCCAAACCGATGCATTCTGTAATGGGACTCCGCATAAAGCACCAAGGCGTACTGCAATCTCCTCGGCGATACATCTGAAAGAAAAAGGTAACTTATTTTCTCAACTCACGGCCTGTTTACTTGGAGGTGGGGGACCCAAGATAGGTCAGGTGACATGTGGCGTGTCACCCCACCTATCATGTAAACATTATATTATATGGACAGGCAGGTTACTCCACCCACCTACCTGCCTAAGGGCCTGTTTAGATGCAGGTGGGGGGCCCAAGGTAGGTGAGGTAACCCGCTTACGTGGAATAACCCGCCTGTCAATATAGATTCTCATTTTATTTGATCACGTTTACATGATAGGTGGGGTGACTATATGAGAAATTATATGGGCAGGCGGGTTACTTCACCTATCTGGGGTCCCCCACCACCATGTAAACAGGCCCTAAGCCTCAAGCCTCGTATAGATAAAGATGGGTAAAGTTTGAATTTAAGCCAAGTCGCTTGTCAAGTCGAAGATCATCACGGCATCGATAGCTTGAAAAGACTTGAATTTTTTTTTTACCTCCATGGACGAAGTTCTGGTCCATCTTAGGTAAAGCCCCGAGAATGCAAAAGTCGTCACATTTTTTGAAACACTTGTCAGACTTACTCAATCGCCCAAAAAGCGAGACTCGACATTGCAGAAGGAGAAAGAGAGCTCCGTCAAAGAGAAAAGTTAGATAAGTCACATGCAGCCCAAGTTCAGTATGGTAAGTATCAAAATACGTGTGGTACCATAATGCATAATCCTCAAAATGGCCGTGAACATATTACAAGGATTTGTACGGCATTTTCAAGAAGATAAATAAAGGGTCAGAGACTCCTATTCTTACCTCGTCTGAAGCGCATCGCGCCAGTCCTACAACACTCGCATTAACAGAGTACAGAATCTCATTCCACGAAATCTGCTCCAAGAAATAAAAACAACAATGAAATTTGACATTAACATTGTGTAAACCAAAACCTTGCTGTGGAGGTGGAAATTTCATTGAACAATGGGGTTATAAATTTTGCTTACTGAAATCTATTGAAATTTGATATAACTAACGATTAGCTCATTTTTTTTTCTGTGTGTTTCTTGAAATTAAGACGGTGATTGATGTTGATAGACCCGATAGTCAGTCGCTTTTTGAAGAATTTAACAAGAAAAATTGAACTTAAGAACGTTACTCGACCTTTCAATGTTTCGAACACCATTTTCAAGAGTGAGAAATGTTTAAGTTTCAAATTTGTTAAGAGTTGAAGTTTGAATAAATTAAACTGCATTTGTGCTTGCTTCATTATTATCAAACTTTCTTAATAGAAAAGCTTAGCGCGAATCGTGTCCGACTGAACGTTCAGTGATGGTTTGAGTTCTTGAATGCTTTGTCTACGAGATGCTTTTAGAGAGCTTTAGATTCGAGGACGAGAACTACTATGAGACGACTATGAGTAAAAGATTTAACCTAAAGTTTAGACAAACCAGGAAGCTTCATTGTACTTTCTTTTTTCAGTAGAACAGTTAGCACTGTTATCTATATTGAGGAGGTTAAGCCCTCTCTCGATCGCAAAATGATAAAACTTCTAACATTTGATAACTCATTTCCGCCATTACGACATTAGGGAGCTTTAGCATCGACGACAACAACTGCAGCGAAAACGTCAGTTTTAAAATGAATTCCCGTTTTTTCAATCTTTGTCCCGTTTATTCCAATTTGCTGAAAATGGAAAGTGTAGGCAAATTTCCCTGGAGTTGATTTCTTGAGGACCGCATTCAAGTTTAGAGAGGGAAAAAGAGATTCGTCGTCGCTTGTTTACGTTCTCCATAAAACCTGCAATTAGGCATTTTCACGTCGTAGTCGTGCAAGGACGGTAAAGAAATGAACAAAAAAGCGTGATGCACGTGCAGAGTTGTTGTTTTGCTCAACAAACCTATTGCTTTTTTGACGTCCTCTTTGCCGTCGCCGTCATCGTTGCTAAAGCTCCCTATTCTCGACTCGTAGTAGAATGACGACGGCTAGCAAGTTTTCCCGCCAAAACGTCGCTAGTTCAAGGGCGCGCACTACTTAGTAATATTAGGCTGATTTAGCAACAGAACGGGAACGTCAGTTGACGACGGCGGGCGCAGATCAAACAACTGGCTTGACCAATGGCAGAGCGGCAAATTGGGCACCAGAAGTCGTGTTTAGTTCTTTCCGCGTGCTTTCCCGTCGTCCACTNCGTGCAAGGACGGTAAAGAAATGAACAAAAAAGCGTGATGCACGTGCAGAGTTGTTGTTTTGCTCAACAAACCTATTGCTTTTTTGACGTCCTCTTTGCCGTCGCCGTCATCGTTGCTAAAGCTCCCTATTCTCGACTCGTAGTAGAATGACGACGGCTAGCAAGTTTTCCCGCCAAAACGTCGCTAGTTCAAGGGCGCGCACTACTTAGTAATATTAGGCTGATTTAGCAACAGAACGGGAACGTCAGTTGACGACGGCGGGCGCAGATCAAACAACTGGCTTGACCAATGGCAGAGCGGCAAATTGGGCACCAGAAGTCGTGTTTAGTTCTTTCCGCGTGCTTTCCCGTCGTCCACTGACGTTCCCGTCCTGTTGCTAAATCGACCTAATGAGGAAATCTCATCCTAGTAGTAGTACTCGTCTGAGAATCTAAAGCTCTCTACTTACACAAGACCTCAATCCATCACAAATTATGCACAAGGTTGTTAAAACATATTCGCTGTCAGGTTATACACTAAACAGTACCTCTGTATGCATAACGTGTATTCCCACACAGCTCCACGGTACTGAATAAGGTACGCAAGACAGAAGAGAAGTCTGTGCAAGAGAAGAGCGGCCTTCACAGTGGCTGATGTTAGCTTTTGTTCTGCTGAAATACGACAGCAATGCTAAAGTCCGGTGATCTGATGCTTTGAATTTAGAACTAGAAGAAAAGAAAGAAATAAAAGATATGAATATATTATTAGCCAGTTAATAGTACATATTTCAAACGTCGTTGATAAAGTTTGCGATCCTCTGGTTAGATGCACTTAAACCCTGCTTTCCGGAAACCTCATTATTACGGACAGTGCACTAATAAGCCGATTAACAAGACCAGGATGCGTCACGACAACAAAGGAGATAACCATCAACAAAAATAGGTAAAGATTGTTAAACAAATTCCCCTCATCCACCAAAGGTAAATATATGGAGAACAGTGTGGAGAATATGCATATTGATATAACGGTTTTTCAACGTTCTATGACCATGCATACTAGCTCTTTTGCATCTCTGTGTTCATGAAAGGTAACATGTTACTTACACGGAGCTCGGCCAGCTTTTTGATTCATATGAGTTGATTTCAATCACAATAGGATCCAGATCGCTTCCTGTGACGTTCTCGGGACAAAGGTTGACATCTCTGTATAAATTCAAACCGAACAATACGATTAGCATGTCCACACGAATGAGTTTTAGAAAACATTCGTTTTCGTGAAAGCCAAACGCATCAACAGCTTTGCGAACTTAGGGCGCTTTTTTCCACCAATAAATGTAAGACACAAAGCCATTGAAATTTGTTTTAACCACCTGGAGTTGTTTTCAGGTCGCTCTTCCTCCTCAACAGTAAATGCCCATCCCGGTGTACTTGCAAACAGTTCAGCTGTCATCTTTGGTAAATTCTTGTTAGCGTTTTCTTTGGTGGCGTAATTGAACTGTACAATGTGTGTTGGCTTTACAACGCGAATCACATCCAACAAAAGAGGTACTCCCATTCCTTGGATAAAAAAGGAAAGAGCTATTGGCGACCGAATTAAGCTAAACAGGTACCTAGCAGGAAATTGAGGGAGCGGGGGACAAAATCGGAGTAAAGTGTCATACGTTTTTTTTGACCGTGAATTGCTGAATTGATGAATTGATTGACGGGGTGACTGACTTAGTGACTGAATGACTAATTGGAAAGGATCTGCGTTTTGGTCCCGCATGCTGTTTTTTCCTGGCAACTATTACTGACATTGTCTTAACCTTGAGAAAAAATTTCTTGACTATTGCCCGATCATAACAACGCTGTTCAACTAGCACAACTCCCTAATTGCTCCAACCAAATCTTGTAAAAATTTTGGGTCTTTTTCCAAACAGACCTTCAATATCTTAAAAGAGCGAAGTAAATTGTAGTAATGTAATAGTTCTAAATACACTTTTTTAACCACAGTTAAGTAGTTAGTTAGTTAATTAGTTAGTTTTTTTACCACGCACATTTTCTGCTCCTGGTCCCGGTTGTTCAAACGTTGGATAGCGCTATCGATCGGATAAATCACTATCCAGCGGATAAGTATTGGGGAGACTAATTGCACTATCCACTTGATAGAGATTTACCCGGTGGATAGCGCTATCCAGCCTTTGAACAACCGAGGCCAGATATATTAATGTATTTTTTTTCTAGCTGAATATACACTATATAATTTATATTTTATTAGCAGATGTAGAGCCCCTTTTTTATGGAAATGCTGTTAATAAACCATAATAATAAATATTATCATTATTACTTAAAGTGAAAATCGTTTGACTTCGTAACGTAACGACAACGCACTCTGCTGTTTGAACTACTTACCCTTAACCCATCCCTGTGTGTTGATAATCAATGGAATCTTGTTTCTGTATTTATCAGCGTATGTCTGATACACATTGTAAATACACTGAATATAGAACCCAGGCCTATCCTTTGGGGATACATCACCAAAAAATACAGATCTACAAAAGACAACAATTATCACGAGTGTTTTCAGTGGTATGAAAAAAAAAACGTTCGCAACTACAGAGGTACAAAATTCTAAGCTAACACATGACTTTGGCAAAAGCTTCGAAAACCTCGAATTTATAGCTTATCAGGAATAAAAAATTTCAAGTTACTTATAAGGAGATTGTTATTACCTCTCAGGTTGTCGAAGATGAGTGAATGGCGGACCTAAAATTCAAACGAACACAAAACACAAACAAGTTGTCATAATATGTACTGTATACGGCACTTGCAAATCCCCCAAAATTTTGCATAAGCATTGGGACGGATGTAATACCCAGGAGAAATGAAAAACAATGGTTGTGCAAAATTTTGGGGGGCAAATAAGGTGCATTGTGGGAGATGTACAAGTGGCGTGTTGAAGAAAAAATGGAAGAGAAACAAAGTAAGGAGGAAAGAACGTTTTGTCATAGCTACAAGTTAGCACTTGCAAGCCTTTTTACTGCATGTACAAACCTAGCAGGGGAGAAGACACTCTGTTTAGTGATATTAACCCAGGAGGAGTGAATTCAGACTGGCCAACGTCGCACTCGAGGAAATACGGCTCGTTCTGTCTAAAAAGAAAAAAATAAGTCCCAAACATAATCAACATAGCACGAGTAATAACCCTTTAAGTTACTAGCATTTTGATTTAACATCAATATGTTCTTTACAACATCAACGCTAAGTCAATTTGAGAGGGTCAGTTTGAGATTGAAGTATTAATTATTTTCACTGGTTAATTCGTGTAAACTAAAACAAGCGAAACATCATCGTTAATTCTTTACCATCAGCTGAACAATGCGAATATTTCGGCGTCCCTCCCCTTACGAATAAAACAAGATTTTTTTAATTTAGTTTAGAATTGTCTCTTCAGCCGGTCCCGTTAATGCGGTCACCAATGGGCCAAAAACATTCGGCTGTATTAACAGGTGACAGTATTAACGTTTTTTTTTTTTTTAACAAGAAAATGTATGGCCGCGCGTTTTGCCGGGCAGTCAAAAAAGTGGCCGTAAGGTGGGGTTTTACTGTAATGAATTATTTCATATATACTTCACTGTATTTACAATGGTTAGCTTTCACTTCCTCTCTTCCTATTACTTCTTTTTCGGTTTTGCAATTTTTTCGCATGGCTCGCTGCTTCCCTGGCATGTTCTAACTCAATTAGAAGTGGTGAAAAGATAGCTAATGATGTCGACTCACTTGACACGTTATGACTGTTAGCCCCTTTATCATTGGAGACTAATCGGTATCATGGAATATTCATGGACAAAAAATCATAGCAGTGGCAATGTTAAAGAAAAACATCAGGGGGATTCACCAGACAATCACTCTTACAGAACCAGTTCAGAGGCACTTACATATTTCCTACAGTGAAACCTCTCCTTTGGGGGACCTCTATTCAAAGGACACCTCCATTCCTGGGACACAAAATTTGGTTCCGAAAAAAAGTTCACATATTCTTTGTATTTGTTAGCTCTGTTGAAGGGACTCCTCTATTCAGGGGAAAGGGACATTTTTTCTGGATCCCAAAAACCAAGATTTAACCTCCATTCAGAGGACACCTTAGCACTCAAAAAGTGACTGACCACAAAAATCGTTGATAAACACCCGCCCAACCACCAGTCGGGGGACACTTGCCTTAGTCCAGAGGGTGTCCCCTGAATAGAGGTTCCACTGTAGTTTAAACTGGACAAAAAGATACCCTGGACAATTAGATACCAAATGTACAACTGTATTTTAGCACAATAGTGCCACTCAATTACGTAAAACATTAAAAATATATATTGTAGGCAAAACATACCTATTTAGGAATGTGTTAGTTAAATATCTTGCAAATGTTGATTTTCCAATGTCCTTTCCACCACAAATAAGAATAACAGGGGCCTTGGCTGTTAAACATAAAACAAAAACTGACAATGACTAACTGTGGTTTCCTGTGATAAAACTTGCTTCAATGATCAAATGAATGTTAATACCTTCCATGCCCATTTTTGTTTGACACACTGAAGATGCAGCAACTTTCCACTGATCGGGTACTGTCAACATCCTACATCGTGCTGGGTACCATGGCTCCAACTAGAGAACACAAATAGATGAAAGGGGCTACATCGTGCTATCCGCTGTCTTCTTTGAAAAGCCAAAATGTGTCAATGTGTAAATTGAATTCCAAAAAAATATATCATTGTCGTTATTGTTGTTGTTGTCATTATTACTATTATGTATTTACTTATAATGACAAAAATAATAAATATTCCCTTCAGTTAACCCCCCCCCTCCCCCTCCAAATTATTCTTTATGTGTTTAGAGACTCCCAATTTTATTACTCAAATAAAAATTATTGTAATTACAGCTTGTAACATTTTAATCTCTCACATCAAATTACCTCTAACGAGGGTGGCAGGGCTGTGCTGTTACAGAGCCTGGTGGCCCCTGGTGCCCACCTTTTCCTCTCAGAGGACCAGAAAATCCTAGTTTTTTTTCATACAAATCCTATGCTGGGTACAGTAGATTGTACAGGTTCAGAAACTTGGCTGGGTTCGAAATAAAAGTTTCTCTGAACCACACAATCAAAGGATGGTAACCCTGCAAACTGGAACAAAAGAGTTTGAGAAAATTGGAAAATTGGTTGTCAGTATCCTTACAAAAATAAATCCTAATGGAGCTGTTTTCTTCTTCAAAGACATCTCTATTTTGTCAAGAGAGGAAACCTGCAAGAAAAAAGATAGAACAATTTAGCACATAGCTAAAAATGGTAGGTTTTGAATGGATTGGTCAGTTGTAACATTAAACATGTCTCCAGTAATAAATGTTATGAGATGAACCATCAGGTAGTGGCACCCAAAAAGAAAAAAGTGGCAACCCATATTAGTAGCATCAGGAGCCTACAGGTGTTGCGAAACACTGCCCTCACCACCCTCCTCTCCCCTGAGGGAAGGTTACCCCCCAAGAAATCTGCCATACACCTGTAAGGGAACAACATGGTGGCCAGGTTCTAATCCAGACCTATAGGTTTAAAGTTTGATAAAGTTTGATATATGGACTACAATGTCTAGTCATGTACCCGGTATTATTTTTATATTAGACTTTTTTTGGCATTCTCTGAGTGCTTTCAATTAAGTCAAAATTTTCAGAAATTTTGGTTGAGAAATAAGTGGAAAGCTTTGGTCTGGGTGGAAATTTTCTGGTCAAAGTGGTTCACCTCCAGAGGTGGTCCTCTTTGACCAGTCAGTCTGGTCCAACAAAAAACTTGCTGTTCCATTTCCAAAAAATTGTGTTTACAATTCTACTTTGCTAAGCAGTAATCAAAGTTTTGGTCCGAACAGAAATGGATCACTTTGATTTCAATCGAGCAATGTCATTCCATTTTCTCTTGATAATTCCACTGGTTTCTAACTGACTGGTCTGGCAATGAACCAACAAATACCTTGCCAAGATTCAAGCTGAATATATCATGGAAGCGTTGAATACTGCATACAAAGTTTGTCTCTATGGTTTGCAAGGATTTCATCAACAGAACTGTGGCTGATTTTCTTGATCTCACCAGGGCCTTCTTCATCACCTCAGGAGGCTGGTTTTGTAGAACATCTTGAAATATTCTCTTTAAATTAATACCTCTTAAGGAATTTTCTTCACTGTGTTCAGACAACACAGCAAGACTTAAAGTACTGGGACAGAAGATTTCCACTGGGTCATGATCAGGTCCCAAAACAGAACCATACACTTCAACTGACCCGATCAGGGTTTTGATCAGAGCCAACCCTTTGATGCAAACTCTCTGGTTTAAAACAAAAACAAATGGAGCAAAATAATTTCAAAACAAGAAAATAAGGATTCTTTAAATAACAGTAATGTGCATCCATCAAATCTACCGCCTGTACGGGGGAAGAGTCACAATAATTATTACTCGAATCAAGAGGACATTAAATGGATATAAAAAAAGCTTTAAGAGACATAAAGACCAGCATTTACATTGTCTGTACTTTTTTAAACAGTTGGATGCTGTTTCCACAAGCGTAAAAATTTGTCTCTCATGCAGTTATATTTTTCTGTCTCGTCACACAAAGTCTCTTCCCCTATGAAGAAGGAGAAGCACAAGAATGGGTGCACAGTATACAGTCATGTACTACAAAATTGAGAACAGGATTCCAACAGCTTTCTTTCCAAGAATAAAATGGCTGCCCCAAAAGCTCAAAAGCTACAAGTAATGATGCTTTAAACAACAGATCATGGGGTTGGTGAAAGTAGAAACTGATATACCAGTAGACTCACCAACTTTGCCAGTAAAACTTATGACTTGAAATATATTACGAAGAAATATTTTTTTGTTGTAATTTGAGAATTTTTTTCAAGCAGATTCATAGGGCATAAAACAGTACGCTATCTGGTAAAGGACAATTCAACACTATCTCAGCCCTCAATTTACAGTTTAACAACAAAGCTTTTACTCCCTCTGCCAGTGACTCTAGGTTTTAAATTATTTCTTTGTTTTCTTGTTTGTCTACTTATTCAATTTATTTTTTGGTTGAAACATACCTGACCTCTGGCTAGAAAAAACAGACAAGCATTCCTCAAAGAACCAGACAAAGGTAATACACTGAAAGAATCAAAATCTAAAATTAGCAAACCTTTTTTTCTCACTGACATGAAATAGAATGTCAAGAAGAAGTTTGCTCACAAGTTAAAAACTGCTAAATATAAGCTAAAATTTAGCATGCGTAAGATGCAGATAAGTCTTTGATTCCCAGCCCTAATTTGTAACTATTAATTTAGTCAAGTTTCTAACCATTATAAAACCAAAGAGATGCTAAGAGTTTTTTCACTACATACCATAAATATATACAATTAATAGTAGAATGATTGATAGAATACAACATGTATGCTACTATGCATTTTTGTACATGCAACAACATGCAACAATTATTGGTAAGCATAACTACTACAAACATAATGGTAACAGCTGTATCACATGCCAGACTGTATAATTTATACACAGATGCTTATTCAATTAGCAGATCAAGAGCAGAGAAATCCTTTGCTCTTGGTGACTTCTGGAAATTACCAGGATGGTGAATGACTTATTTCAAGGTTCTCTTAATTTTTCAAGATGTCAGTCATGTAAAATTTCTCACCCTGGGACAAAAAGTGTCAAAATCTCTACCCAGAAAAAAGCCTGCTCAGTCAATCAAGGGTGAACCCTCCTTCCCTATCCTGAAGGTTTATGCTCTTCAGTTCAGCTGGCCCCAGGGTAAGACCCAGGCCAACCAGGGAAATATGTCAGGAAATGCAACAATAATTGGCTACTCTACTGCTATAGACTGTTCACAGTCCCCTATTTTCCTGTACGATCGTCAAGATCATTGACGCTCGCCCCCTAGATACATTTGAAAATCAAGATGGCCACCATTAATGGTAAGACATGCTATATCTTGACGATCTCAAAGAAAAATAGGGGACTGTGAAGAGTCTACTACTTCTAGGGAGTGGAAATTCAAAGTATAGTTTCCAGTTCAGAGGAAGACGGGGGTGGAAATCAAAATTTTGCAAAATCATAGAGGGTAACCATCAAGATGTCAGGGAGATTTCTAAACCTCCTTTATTGCATACTATGTATTCTTAGCTCCTGCCCCTTTTATCCTTGGCTTCCACTCATTTACGCCGTTATTGATTACAAAATTTTATGCATTGCTGCATAATTATTGTCCATACTTATCCACCTTCCCACCCTGTTCAAACTCCCACCTCCCACCTTCTCCTCTCCCACCTCCCATAACCCTACTGCCCTCTATTCTTGCGGGCTACCAGCCCCATGTTTTCACCCACAGGTTATGCCAACTTCAGTTAACTGACCTCTTAACATTCAAACTTGCAGGCATAACTCTGCTCTCCTCCGAACTTTTCTTTGGATCTTTCTTCTTCCTTCGCGATCTTCTACAAGTTGCTTTCTTAGTTGTTGCATTACCACCTCTTTCTGCTTTCTTAGCAGCTGTCCTTTTAACATTCAATCTCGTAGATATCAATGCACTCTTCCCAGCATCACCACCCTTCTTTACCCCGTCTTTCTGCCTTTTCGATCTCCTACAAGTTGGTTTCCTAGCTGTGCCATTGCTGTCTTTTACAGCCTTTTTGTTTATCGCACTTTCTTCGTCTTCCGAAGACGAAGATATTACTATGCACTCTTTAGCCTTCTCCTTTTTCCCTTTTTTCTCCCTTTTCGATGGACGACAAGTTCCTTTCAACCGCACTATCTTCGGTTTTCCTGGATCTCTTTCCGCGAGTTTCTTGTTGGTGTCCAGTGGAATTTGCCGTTGCAAATTTCCTTTTCCTGCCGACTGGCATTTTTCAACCAAAATGTTTAGTCTTTTTTTTTATCAAAAAGAAAAATCAATACAAAAAAGCCAAAAAGCGCGACGATGTTCTGGTCTCGCCGCCATATTGGAATCAACGATCTCGTCCCATTCCTTCTCTTTCATATGGGGTTAAGACGTTATATAAGCGCACTTAAGCGTCCCAATAGATTCCGCCCAAAACCTGTTTTATTTTTTTTATTTTTAATCATTTATTGTAACATTTCTTTCTTTCTTTCTTTTTTTTAACATTTTAAGTATGTCTGTAGTTATTTATTAACTTATCTATTTAGAGTCATGGGCTCTAGGGCCGGGTTGTTCAAAGCTGGCTTAAGATAACACAAGGTACAAATTGGCCGTCAGATCTAAATTTAAAAAGAACAAAAAAAAATTCTGAGAAGATGCGGTTTCAACTAAATAAAGAAAAAGAAACCCGGATTATAATTTAACTTCGGGAAAGCGCTAATCAGCCTTCGAAAAACTGGGCTCTGACCTATCTAGGTAATTTACATTACCTCAAATATTTATATTTCTTCTTTCAATTAAATTATTTCAGGAGCTCACAACCCGAAGCGAGCGCTTGGAACGGCGTTTTCACAGACCAGTTTATTTTTAGAACGATTTTGGTGCAAATTGTGAATATCTTTTTAAATTCCACAAACCATTCAGAAATTTCCTACAGAACTAAAAATGATATTTTTTAACTTTTAGTTTTCCTTTTATATCTTATACTTCGATTGCGAGACATGGACATGGTGGATAGTCTACTTTTGCGGGAAAAAAGTGCCCTAAAATGTGTCTTTTGTGGGGGTGTGTTCGAGCAACTCGCTCGCTACACGACGAGGTACCAGGAATTTGATCTACATCTTGGACTTTATTCTTCTCATTCTTCTTACAACTTCTGCTTACTCTACTTCTACTCTACTTCTCCTAGCGGTTTTAATAGCCAAAGCTGGACATGTTTGGGTTAGCTGACCGGAAGAGTCTCTATTGTATACCTTATCGCTAACATTGCAACAGGTTTGCTATTGTTCGGGAATAGATTAGCCTACGTTTAGCCACAACTGATAAGTACCAAAGAACGAAGGTCAGCTCTAACACCACAAACACGACCACCTGTAAAAACCTAACATCTGACAATGCCAAGCGAATAACATTCCTAATAATGGCAACAAGTAAATTCGCGAGCTAAGCATAACTTCAAGAACAAGTAAAAACAAAAGATCAAAACAGGAAAACAGTACGTGGGCAAAAACAAGACTTAATCAAACAAAAACTAAACTTAAAAGATAAGATAGATCTGTCTAAAAAATAACTTTCAAAATACTTCACAACACTATAATAAACGGGTCCGTAAAACGCCGTGACATACGCTTAGTATGAGAGTTTTTCGCTTCAGTTTATGGGCTCCTGATTATTTCTATTTCTTTCGTTCTTTTTTGCTTGTTTGTTTGTCTGTGTGTTCACTTTAACTTTTGTAGCTTTGGTACTGAACTTTACGTATTAACTCTAGACTATTCCTGTTGACCTGCGAAAAAATAGCCGGAATTGTCTGATTTTGCAGAGGTACTCCTCCCACCTCCCCACAGCATTTGAGGCTGCGTAGTTGTCTTCCGAGTTCCGATTCCAGTAGACTACGAGTAGTCCCCATTTTTCCTCAGGGATAGTTGAGCGAGCGAAACGCAAAAATGGGGACTACTCGTAGTCTACAATTCCAGATAATTTAAAGCTGACTAGCCCCAGAATGAGCCACTTCTAGTCAGAGCTACTTTTCCGTCTATTGCCTTTTGAGAAGACGCTTCTTTAGTGGAAAGAACGAAACCATGGGAGGAAGTTGAGAAGATGACCGGCGTAACGAGTCAGTTACTTTATGGAGCTTGCTCTCTGGGGAGCTTTGTTCCGGCCAGCACGAAAATCGTTACACTTGCGGGAGAAATAGCCTGCGAAAACAGCCGTTTCTCCTCGCTCTTCGCCACTGAGGACGTTTCGCGAGGAAACGTCCCCACCTGCGAAGAGCCAGGAGAAACGGCTGTTTTCGCGGGCTAAGCGAGGAATGGATAATCAGGATTGTCTAAATTATTTGACCGGCTAAAAGAACTAACTTGACAAAATAAATGTGTTTGCTTGTTATTACTATTCGCGTCTTACACGTAGTACATGTAGCGTTGCGTGAAGACACACACAGAAAAAAACAGCTGGTGAGAAGGCTATTCAGTACCAAGCGAGTACACCGCGAAAATGTAGCCTCTGTTCGCGTGGTATCTATTCAGGTTTTTTTTTCCGAGATTTTCCCCCAAGCACCCCTGCTTCTTTTTTAGGCTTGTACCCTGTCTGTTTCCAAAACGCTGGTAATAGTGTACTTTTTAAAATAATTTCATTTTCCCTAATTAATATAATTGCAATGGAATGATGCATCGATTAATTATTAATGCAATGATTGATACAGTGACGTTGTCAATACTCACACTGATATAAAAATACTCCCAGCTTTAACAACATAATTATAGAAGAGGTGTCATCCATAATGTGTAGTATTCAAAATCAAGATTAAAAAAGATAAGATAAAAACAATATGCAGCTAACAATAACGTCAATAGGTGTGCCGATCATTGAAATCAATTCTCATTTTTACGTCTCTAATCATCTCTAAAAAATATCTTTGTCGTCAAAAATTAATGAAAAATATTTAAACTTGTACATGTTGTCTGCTTGATGGCAGACTAGTAATTATGAAAGTATAACCACCAAACAACCTTTTTATATATTTGTTTTTTCTAGTGTTCCAAAACGCAGCAACGCATTTGTGCCTTTTTTCTGTCCATTGATGTCACAAACAAAACTTGTACAAGCATTAAAATAAAAAAAAATAAAAAATAAATTTTAAAAAATGAAAATCTCAGGAGTTTATGACACTTTGACTAGCACAAAAGATAAAGAGTAAGAGAATTTTTAAAATTTAAGACAATTTTCTAATAAAATGAATTAATGATTTCTTGGTTTGATCAATCTGATTAATTCTTTTGACTTACTATTAATCTCAGCCCACCCCTGGCATCACATTTACATGAAATGCAGCTTATTCATCTTTTTTTCCTTGGTTCATGTGATTATCATAATGGTTTAGGAGAAGATTCTGGCTTTTAAATTCCTCCTGACAAACCCAGCAACTGAAGGTTTCGGAAATTTGTTTTTTGTTGGATGATTCCTTTTTTGGTCTAAATATACAGTGGTTTTTGTTATGTATTGTCAAACTCCCTTTAGCATTAAAACAACTGCCACATTTTTCACATTGAAATGGCTTCTCTCCTGAGTGTGATCTTTCATGTTTCCACAGGGTTCCACGTTGATTAAAACATTTGCCACAGTGCTTGCACGCAAAAGGTTTCTCTCCAGTGTGAATTCTTTCATGGTTTCGCAACTGACCTGTTTGAATAAACCGCTTGCCACATTTCTTGCACTGATGAGGTTTAACTCCAGTGTGGATATATTCATGTTTGCGCAAGTCTCCTCTATCATTAAAACACTTGCCACAGTGTTGGCATGCATAAGGCTTCTCCCCCGTGTGAGTCCTTTCATGCTGACGCAAACGTCCAGATGTCGTACAATACACACCACAATGTTTACATTTATAAGGTGTCTTGTCAGCATGGGTTCTTTCATGTGACCGCAAACCACTTGAATCCTTGAAACACTTGTCACATTGTTTGCATTGGTACGGTTTTTCGCCAGTATGGATTCTTTCATGTTGTTTCAAACTGCCACTCTGTGTAAAACACTGGCCACACTGTTTACATTCAAAAGGCTTCACTTCCTTGTGGATCCGCTCATGGCATCGTAAGTTGCTGGTAGTGAGGAAACTCTTACCACAGTATTCGCACTTGCAAGGTTTTTCTCCAGTGTGTGTCCTTTTGTGCACATTCAGTGTACCTGACTGCTTAAAACATAGGCCACACTCTTTACACTTGTAAGGTCTTTCCCCTGTGTGGACTCTAGTATGTGTTATTAACCCTGACTGAGAAGTAAAGCACTTGCCACATTCCTTGCATTCAAAAGGCTTTTCACCAGTGTGAGATCTTTTGTGCAACTTCAAACTTTCAGCGCACTTAAAAGACTTGCCACATTGCTTGCATTCAAAAGGCCTTTCTTCACTGTGAGCGGTTTTGTGAAGCTGCAAATGACCAGACTGTGCAAAACATTTACCACAGTGTTCACATTCATAAGGTTTCTCTGTCATGTGGACTCTCTCATGCTGTCTTAAACCAGCACTGTCCTTAAAACATTTACTGCAGTGTTTGCATTCATAAGGCCTTTCTCCAGAATGGATTCGTTCATGGATCCGTAAAGAGTTTTTCAAACTAAACTGCTTGCTGCATTGTTGACATTTAAACAATTTTTCTTCTGCTTGGCTCCTCTCCATAACCTAATCCTGCAATCAAAGATTTCCTTTTTATTATTACATTGTTTTCAACCACTTCTGAAAAAGTAATATAGGTGGAAATGTCTAATATACCTTTTTCTTCAAAACCAAACACCAATGCAAGACTGAATCCAAAATAATCCTGTGCATCAAACATCAAGGCGTAGCCTGACATTTTTAAAGTTGTACGCAAGGGATCAAGAAAACTTAGAAAGCCAAAGGCATTCCAAACAGAATTTATTGCAAAATCTTTCCAGTAAATAAATATGAAGAAAATGCTGTAAGAGAGCAGGTAAGGGTATCTTTATATTTTTTCACCCCGCTGTCCGTTTATGGAATAATATAATAGGATAAAGGAAATTCTAACACAGAGACACCAACATAAAGTGAAATGAGATTTTAGCTGCATGATCGGGTGTATGTGCATATATGGATGCTATGCTCCTGCTTAGGATCCATGTGATGTCACTTATCCCAGTTACAAATTGATAATTTCAACACTTGATAAAATCTATCGTAATCAAGATTTTTTGAAACTAATTTATCAATTAATATTAAAAATTGTTAGAAATCGATAGGAGGTATTTTTGTGATTGCTGATTTTAATCTATTTTAGCAAGCTTTGGATTATTATTTATGGTTTGATTATAATAATAAGACAGAATCCATCGGGAAATTGAGTAATTTTAATTTTCAGTGGATAAATACCTTGTACTATATCAGAATGATTTCAGTCATATTACATTCTTTTTTACACTCTTCAAGGGCTATTTATGCAACTTGAAGTTACATGAAATAAATCCAAAGAAAAGGTTCTTAAGGGAGGCTGAAAAAACAAACTTCAAAAGCTTCAACTTTCACAAAATGAAATCTTACGCATGACGATTTTACCCGTGTTTTCTCAGTTCCTGAGAAATTTGAAATTTATTTTCTCAGACTCCCATACGAACCTTTTCTTTGTAGTTATTTTATCTAATGTATCACAAGTAACCAAACGTGCGGTGTAAAAAAACAATGCAATACGGCTTAAAATATTCTGGTACAAGGTTTTTGTTTTCTGAATTAAAATTACTCAATTTCCTGATGCACACCCTAAATTTGAACCATTAAGGATTCTTTTTCTACAGTTACCGTCATCACAAAACAAACAAAGAAACCAAACAACGGAGCTCTCTTGCGGGGTTTACTGTTTGTTTACATTGTAAGCTTAGTAATATTTGCCTCGGTACCTACAGAAGGCCGCAATTTGGACATAAAGACAATTCATACAACTTTCAGTAGATACTCTAAACGACCACAGAAATCAACAACTGAAAAGCTTAGGTTTTGAACATTTGACGTTTTTTATATGGTCGGGATGTGTGCCCAAACCAAGGTCGATTTCTAACTGTTACAAAATGCCTACATGCAGTTCTTTTGTCTTTAAACGTCCCGACAAGTGGCGGGGTATCCATTCTCATCGAAGCCGTATGAGCTAATTGTCTGTACAAGTACAAAAGATTAAACATTAGACACTCATCATGGATGGCGTTCAAAGACCCAAACGATGAAAACACGTAATTTTATGGCAACCTTCAACGATAAACGATCCAGCAAGGACGGCATTTTCTTGGTGAAATGAAACAAATCGAATCGGTTGGCTCGCTTTAATTCGATTAGTTCCATGTTTATCATTCCATCTTTATGCAGTTGATTTCAACAGCAATATTAAAACCCTCACTACGAATATAACTGAAAGTAATTCTTACCTTCGCCGTACAACCGCTCTACACGTTTTTTTGGAATCCTTGGAAGTCTAAAAACCGACGCGTACCAGCTGCCTAGACAGCT
>CALNXI010001320.1:0-25334 GCA_942486025.1 Porites evermanni
ACTAGTACAAAAAGTATACATCAAGTGTATACAAAATGTATACATCAAGTATACCTAAAGTATACCCAGTGCAGTATACTTCATGTATGTTCGGAGTATATTATAAGTATATTTCATTTTGTTAAGGGCAGTGTACAGCACAGGCTATACAAAGAAACTGGCAGGGATATCTGCGTAGCTTACATAAACAACAATTCTTTGGGATGGTCAGAAAAGGACATTACTTGTCTATTTTCAAAGAGTTAAGTACAAGAATGGTGCAACAAAATGCTTGGGTGGTAAATTGCTTTTCAATGGAAAAGTTGGAGACGTGAATATATATTCAGTGATTTTGGTTACAAATATATAGTTATGGTGAGTTCTGGGACTCATCTTGTGAAAAATATTGAGTCCCAGTCCAGAAACATTGAGTCCTAGATAAAAAATATACAAGTCTGTAATTGAAAATGCTTGGAACTTTGTGTAACCAGACAGTTAATCTGACTTATTAGCTTGACAGACTCCAAAACTCTGTATTAATGTAGTACAAAGAGCAAATCAGAGCCAATTTATGCCTTTCTTTTCTACAATTCATTTCAACATACAGTGTAAGAAGCCTTTCTGCTAACCATGATGGTTTGACAATGCTGCTATCAGATGTACAGAATTCATTCAATGTTGTTGGCCTTCCCGAAACAAAGATAAAAAGTAACTGTGATCTAACTAGCAACATTGCTATTGAAGGATATGATTTTGTCTCCAAGCTAACTCTGACTAATGCTGGTGGTGTGGGGTTCTTCATCAAAGGGGGGATTCAATTTCATATTCGAGATGATCTTTGTTCAACGAAAAAAGAGTTTGAATCTCTATGGATTGAGATTAATCGGACCTAAATTATGGAATGAACTCGATGAAAGATTCAAGTGTCGTACTTCCAATCAATTTAAAAAAAAACTAACTTTGCATTACTGATATTTTGATGGTTCAAATTTCTTTCTTTCTTTCTTACTTTCTTTCTTTTTTTTTGTTCTGTATATTTACTTTTATGCCAAGTTATGACCAATGTATTTGTTGTGCCTCTTTTCTGACTTTCACAGTTTTAATTATCATAATTACAGTCACCCAACTAGTTTAGCTTTTGAGTCATTTTGGGTGTCCCACTACTGTATGTACTGTTTATTTATTTATTTATAATTATTTTCTTGTAAATTCTTCTAGTTGTCTACAGTAGTAGAAAATAAAATGTTGTACCCTGAAAATTAAAACACAGTCCTTCTAAAGGCTAAAGGAAATATGCATCCTTCAACAACAGCC
Organism: Porites evermanni; assembly: GCA_942486025.1. Classification (NCBI taxonomy): domain Eukaryota; kingdom Metazoa; phylum Cnidaria; class Anthozoa; order Scleractinia; family Poritidae; genus Porites; species Porites evermanni. Next base: position 1,294 of record CALNXI010001320.1, read on the forward strand.
ATAATAACTGCCACAGAATACACAAACGGGATATTTCTACAAATACACATGTTCAGATTTTTTGGGGTTCTTTGCATTAGAATGCATGCCATGATTATTATTATCTTGCATCTTTGGGGACTTTTATGCATCAGGGATGCAGGATGCAGAGGTTAACAAAGTCACTGCATATTTTTTGTATGGACAAGAGATTATTAGAAGATTTTTTTAAAAAATGAAAATACTGGATGTCATTTATAGCTTGTGGTTGTCACTTCTCCAGAAGCTACACTGTATATAGTTGATTAAGTAAAGGTTGGCTGTTTGGCATATGGGCATACCAAACAAAGCAATGATTTCCCTGAGTGACCACCAAACAACAGCTTACTATTGCTCAATTCCCAATGCCCAAAGCAACGTTTATTAAACCAGCTGTACATGTGTGCAGTGTATGTATAAGGTCCTGATTGTTACATGTAACAAACTAATGTCAAAATATCATGTTCCTGAAACTTTTTAGGAATTCCCAAGCAGAAAAATAACCATTTTAGCTTAACTAAGTCAATATAATAAGTTAAATGTCTATAATATATAATTTCATTATTGAATTTTACTTTCCAACCATACATACATTCATTCTCGCAAGACCTAACACAATATTTGATTCCACTAAAATCATCATGAAGCTTGCAAGGCCTGAGCCAGAGCATTCACTATTGGTTTTGTGGTTAGTATTGCTATGTGTGAGCGAAAGAGGACGGACACAAAGCTTAATTAACGTGACACACTTGGCGTGAGAGCAAGAATGTAATCTGAATTAACTGTAAAGGAAAAGAGTCATTTCGATACGAACTTAAGCAGTGAAACTGCAAAAATATTGCGATTACCTGATGTATAGTTATTGCGCGTGAACAAGAAAAACAAATGTCGCGAAATATTGGTTGTACACCTCGACTGAATCAATTTGTATCTGAACGAGATGTATCGCCTGGTGTATCGAAATTACTTTGTATCAAAACGACCGGTAAGCAAACACATATGAACAAAAGCCCAAATGGCTCTTGGCAATAAATTAATTGACAGCGCTCTTCAAAAGGCCATATATCCAACTGTCCTTTCCATAACGCGTATGCCTAGACGTTCCAATAACAGGTCATTCTAAAATAAGGAACAATCGTACTCACAGTTTAATTCGCAGCGCGAACACTCAAACAGTACGTGTCACCAGTTGAACTTAGATCGTTCCTTTAAAAGTAAAAGCCAGTCGCTGACAATTCGGAGACATTTTGATTTGTGATTAAAACAAAATCTGCGCGTCTGGACAGCTCAAAGAGTTGACAAATACTCTTTTGCGCAGTAAAGAGCAACGCAACGCAAGTTGCAACCATCAACAGCCGTCCGCCATAATTTTAAAATACATGGATGCTTTGTTCCTTTAGCATGTGGTTTTACCACGTGACTCTATTGCGCCGAAAGTCCCCGGGCGCGTGATAAGTCGAGCAAGTTTTATTCATCTAATATGATTGTGGATGAATTTCTTGAACGTTTGGTTCTTCATGCAACACGATAGTTCAGCGTTTATTTATATAATTTTGTTTATGGCTTATGTTATCTTTGTTCACCGTAACTGCCGTTCTGTGTCAAAATCGATTAGATCACTATTTAGATTACACTGCATGTTTATGTTACGTTATGGCGAATGTTAGAAGTTTCAATACTTAGTAACTGATCAATGATTGATTTAAAATCTGGCTGTGTAGAGATATACACAGAGAGATTCGATGAATAATGATTGGGGATCGATTGATCTTTCACACTGTGACACAACGCGCGTTATCAAACCGGTCGATTGGCTCGAAATGCATGCATATTTCGATACATTATTTGGCTGATGGAGTTTTTGTTGGGAGATACATTAGCTCCCAACTGTATGGCAGCTCTGTGTCTTGTTTTCTAGTGGACTTAGGCTTAATAATTTTGTGGCGTTTGTACTTACTGGTTACTTATAAGTACGCGCATGATTAGAAATCGGATGTGTCCAGAACTGAGAATTCTCATTAATTTTCTTTTGGATTGACGACGAAACACTTCTGTAGAGATGGCTTTTCTATATAAATAGTGCCTTTGTAGAATGGGCTGTGTATAGACGACGTGTTCTTATTTCCTTTGGCAGACTGCATCTGCAAGTCTATTGCATTTCGTTTGTCAAGTCCGTGACTGCGGGTATCAATTTTTAAAAATACCCCGAAAACAGTATTTAAAATCTGTTTGAAAATAAATTTGGACCTGTAAATCACTATCCGTGATAATTAAACATACCTGGAAAGAAAACTAACAAGCTGGGCCCAGCGAGATACAACATTGCAAAAAAACACTTTATTCACGGACTAAAGATAATCGCTTAGTTATTTAGATCCAAAAGGCACTTTGGAGAAAATTACAAACCTTATTCAACAGTAATAAAATACTGTACGCTTCAAAAGAGGTCAAAGCTAATGCTCTTATATCTGAGGGCAAATCCTGCCGACCAGAAACACACACCACAGTAAATCGATATGTATATATGCAATGACCTCTCAGTGTGAAACAAGCGACCCAGTAAAAATGTAGAACCGTCAGGGCATAATCTACCTAGCAGAGGAACAAAACTTATTAGAACAACCAGTATTTTGGCATAGGTAAAAGTCGAGTACGCCTACCACCCCCTTTTATTGCGGCTCGTCCACATCGAAGCTTTCGTGTGGCATGTCCTTTGATAGACGCTTCGCTTCGACGGCTGATGCGAAGAAGGCGGTGAAAGTTGAAAGCGTCGCCTTACAGAATATTCTGAGTTTAGAGCAGTCGGCGTATTGTCTACAGATTGAGCTCCCCGTAAACTGTTAAATTTTGTCTACGAATGTAAGGCCACCCCTACATAACACTGCTGACTTCGTATCGTCCTCAGAAATTTTATAGCATTGCCACAGATTTTATAAACTTTCAAATACAGCTCTTTAGATAAGCCGGCCTTGCTGAATATTCCAAGCATATAGCGACTCCCATGAGAACCACTGCATAGCCTGCAAACTGGATTAACTGGACATGATTTCCACCATTTTGATTTCACTATAATGCATAAAATTATTTCCATTTGGCCATTTTCTTACATGAATTACCTACATCAATCAAGCAATCAAAATGACGGATTGGCCAGCCGATGCCAGGGCCTTTTCCCGCCCCACCCCCAAAGCCAGGGAAAAGCTCCCTGAGGACGAGGTTGCATCGAGGAGTAACGTGTCTTTAGGGCCTTAAAATTATATTTCGGGACTGTCAAATTGCCTTTATAAAATATAGAGCTAAGATGGTGCGTGTGTAGGTTGTTCAAATAAGTTATTTTGCTTGGGTAGAATGTGTTTCTCACGCCAAATCTACTGTGATCAAAGGTGATTGCTGTTTTTGGGGGTGTACATGTAAGACTATTAACTCGATGTAAGAATTTAGATGTTTTTTCATGCTTGCACTATTTGCTTTTTTTTTTTTCTGTAAAATCACCCAGCCCCACCCTTTAAAGTCACATGGATCCTCCTAGTTAACTGATTTGTGGCTAATTTACAAGTTTATTGTTTGATTTAAATTATTAATTTATCAACTGGAGCTACGCTTTTAACCCTGGCTAAATCTATATACCACTCTGTACATTTTCTTTTCTTTTTAGTTTTCTGATAATTTTTTCCCTTTGGCGTCACTATTTCCCTTTATTCTCATTGCTAATCCTTTAAAGCTTCACGAGGATTTTGCGATAACGTATCAGTTCTATTCTATTTTTCAGGTCAGTGAAAAGCTCCATCAACGGGCAGACAAGAGGGAACCTGACAAGTACAACTTTCTCAATCTGGCCAGACGCGTGGAAGAGTTCACTTTGCGTTTCCTGGATGCTCTAATTTATGATGTAGACGTACGCAAAGCGTTTTTCCTTAATCCCGAAACAAATGCTCTCGTGGAGACTGCAATAAAATTTGAACAGAAAAAGGTAATACTCCAAAACAGGGTAATATGCAGCGTGATATCATACTTATCAATAGAAATTTACTGACAGCATATAAATTTACCTCTTATTAGCCGGTTAGCCGAGAAAATAGGGCTAATAAGACTTTTATTATATTGCTTGTTTGGGGAACTGGAAACAAGTGTGGGACACGCAATTTGACAGGCATTTGACAGGAATAAAAAAAGAAGCAGAAAGAAACAATAACACATGACAAGGGCTTTCCGAGAAAGTGAAAACAAATGCGTCATGTTGAAAATGTTCATTAGGTCAAACATCGCGCAGAATGCAGGGACATCATTAATTATTCATAATCAGCGAAGCGGCAAATTTGAATGCTGGCTGGCTAAGAAAAGGTCACAATAAGAGAAGAAAGGGCTCAAATTGGTCAGGTTGCGCTGATAAAACTTGCTTTCCCGCTTTCCAAAAGCCAAATTCTAAAAACGTACGCGCGGCTTTTTGAAGATGAATGATGTACCTGCAAGTTGAGCCTAAAATGAAGAAGATTTAAAAAGAGCAAGCATTATCCCTTTGAACTTGAAAATACAGTAAAAACCGGCTTTTTTAGTATGGAGTCCATTTTCGAAAGAAAATTTCTGAAAATTTACACTGAAAGGCAAATGAAAGATGGACCTTTTCTCGAACAGAATCCTCTTCAATTTTGAAAATCGGTTGATTAGAACCACTATCCCTTTCACGTTAAAAACGTCTGGTAGGAGTTGTGTTCGAAAATGGCGTGTCTCGAGCAAGCGAGCTATTGTCTCAAGCCCAAGAGTGAATAACAATGGTTGTCAAGACTAATACAACTAAAATTCGCCATGCGAACACTGAATCGCCTGTGTCGAATTTTCTTATGATTGCTACTAGCATCCCTAATCTTTGTTTTTCAGGACTTTAGTCAGTTTGAGCTCTGTTAAGGAATGTAAACTTACTTACCCGCCGTTTTGGTTTGTATAAGAGCTAAAAACCTTTTAAATACAGAAGCAAAACATTACAAACCATTACACTGAGCGTCGGCTTCTGTGCGCTAAACACTCAATGCAGTGTGTTTATTTACGACACAATCAAGATCTCGCTCGCGCAAAGATAATTCGACATTTCATCAATCGTTCTGTGGTTTAACTTTTTTTAGCAAATGAACTGCTAATACAATAAAGCAAAAGTGAATTTATAAAATGTCGCTGCGAAATATACGCATATTTGCGATTTGCGAATAAAGGGAGAAACAATAGTGAACTGTCCCCTTTGTTTAGGGCGCTTTCCATTTTCAGAACTGACCGGCCGGCCCATTCCTATCGCTATGAGAATTTCACTTTTAATCAAACCTTACGATCCACATCGGTCAAATCCTAAATATTATGCACAAAGGAGACGGTTTTTCAGCAAAACCCCTTGAAAAAGCCTATTTCATTGCCAAAATGTCTGGTCTGACCATGGTTCCTGCCGGCCAGTTCTGACTTTTGGAAAGTGCCCCTAGTTTGCCACCTACATCATATTAATGAGCATCCGAGTGCGTTCAAGGCAACCAATCGTTGAGGCGCTTTCATAGCGTCCACGCATGATATGACAGATCTACAAATTTTGTTGAATTGGAAGTAAATGTCCCGGGAACAATAGGCATTCTGCGCGATGACTGGGAGCACTGTAAGTTTTAGCTCGCTAATGTGAGCTTAACGCTTTGTCATGAGTATTTTGGAAGCTTGACAATATGTCTGTCGCGAAAACGCTTCCATCTTTTCTTGGTCTTTGCAAAAAACACTGCAAATGGCAAAGAAGCTTGTCAAGGTAAGTTTGTTGTCATTCAAATCGAAGGATTCGCTAGTTAATTAATTTTCTTTGGCAAAACGTCTTGAATCCCCGATAGTCCAATCTCCTCTTTCAAATTGTCACCTACGTTAAAATTTTCAAACACTCACTAGAATCTTTTTCCTTGGTAAGGTTAAGATTAACTTTCTTCATCAGCTTTTTTCTGGTATTAAAACGAACGCATTTGGGATAAAATTTGGAATGACGAAGTCAACGTCCCAGTACTCAGGGTTTATAGACATATTTTATCTTTCTTTATTCATCATTTTCGTTTTAGATAAAAAGATTTAGAGCTGCAAAATGACCCTTTAGCTTTCGAATTTCGGCCCGTACAGGGGGGTTGTCCAGTACTGTCGATATGATGCAAGTGAAGAGATGTAGTTGTTGCTTGTGATGTTGGCCAGACGCCCCGTGTAATGGTAATCGAGTCGCACGAGTAGTACGAGTGGAGAAAGTACTTGTCTACCCGACAGTGTAAACTGCCGAGTGGACAAATGCATCTCATTAAATATAGGGACTTGTTGCCTGTCATGTTACCAAGATATTCTGCAATGGTAGTCAAGTGGTAAGAGTGAAGAAAGTGCTTCTCCACCCGACACAGTAAATTGGCGGGAGGACAATTGCCTCTCATTAAAGACACATAGAAACCTTGTTTCGAAAACGATCGCTTAGATAAACTTTAGTTCTATCTCAAACCCGCTTTCCATGCATATCATGCTTGTTCCTTCGCGTAGCTCATATCGGATCTTTGCTTAAAGAACGAGGCATACACAGCGTGTAGCGTGCTTGTTCCCTCGCATGGCTAATTGATTTTTGATTTATTGATTTTTTAATGCTTTTTTTACAAATAAATAACGTCAGATAGCATTGCACTTGCGCTAACTCAGTTTTTAAAGAACTTACCATGTGTACATTGAAATATTGGCACCAGATAACAAGCATGAAGGGTTGGCCATGAAAAACTCTAGGGCGGGCACGTAATCCCTCAGTGCCTGGTGACAGATAGAATTACAATCAAACTTCAACTTACCGGTAAGTCTCGTTTAATTCTTTAATTCTATCTTGTCACGCCCTGAGGGTTCATTGGAGACTTCAAACCAACTGCACACATGAAACCAATTCAGCCATAAGCAGGATGGTTTATTAGGCAACTAATCAAGTGACAAAATATTATCAGCAAAACCATTGTCTACACCAATTGGCTTGTTATAAAATCTGGCAAAAGTGGTGGCCGAGGTCCAACCAGCGGCAGACATGATCTGCCGGTACAGAGCACAAACTTGCTTTAGATGTGGAAGCAGCGCTTGTGCTATGTGGCTTGAATTAGCTAAATTAGTTCCTGCTGCCTTCCTACCTTTCTAACCCAACAACTAATGGTGCTCCTGGACACTGGATGGAAGGGCCTCAAATAACTAATAAACATTTGTTTACAGCCCCTCTCAAACGTTCTATACGTGCTAAATGTTCCGTTAATGTAATGACCACACACAGGGTGTGGTCAGCAGGATTTGAAGCACACTCAATATGAACGGATTTTATACCTGCTTTGGTTTTCTTAATAGGTTTTGACAAAACAAATGTAATTTCCGATTCATTGTTTATCACGTCCTCAAGGTTAAGCATATGTATAGTCTGACCACGTTAGGCCGATACTAAAGACATCATCATAACAGTTTTGAGAGTCAAATCCTAAAGAAGAACATCCTTAGTAGTAGGTATTGTCTTAAGTTACCGCAGGACTATCCCTACATCCCACGTGTGTCATCATCATCATCATCATCATCATCATCATCATCATCATCATCATCATCATCATCATCAATCTTTATTTTATACACGAAATCATATCATTTCTACATAGTCTTCCTAGGAATCGTGTGTAAAAGTATACCAAAATACTCTAAGGAACTCCTTGACTATAAAGTTAAAAAAAAAAAAAAAGTTACATTATTAATAATAAGAGTTACAATGAGTCATGGTGTATTAAGATGATTTTTCCCATGAAATGAAGTTTTAAAAACATTTAAACTAGGCAGCTTTCTAATCTGTGAGGGAATCTTGTTCCACAGAACAGATCCTCTGTAGTGTAGGCTCCCTTTTGCAGACTCGGTTCTGGGTCTGGGGACATAATAATTTAACTCAGAATTTCTAAGATTGTGTAATGTACATTTGAGGTGTTGGTAAAGATCCGCCTCAGGTACGACGGGGAAAGAATATTATGGATTTTATATATTGTCACAGCCAACTGGTTAAGTCTTACATATTTTAGCCTTTCCCAGCCAAGCCCATCCAACAAAACACTTGAGCGAACCTCATAGTTAGAAAAGGTGAGAATTCTAGCAACCCTATACTGCATCTTTTAAAGTTTGTCTGCTAGTCCCTTATTGATATTACCCACACAGCACTACAGTAATAAAAATATGGCATTAACAGTGCATTGTATATACTCACTCTAGTATCAAATAGTATAAAATGACTTACACGCTCTAAGATAGCAATACCAGCGGATAATTTCTTGAAATGGTAATATATAGATTTAGCCAGGGCTAAAAGCGAGGCCACCATTAATAAATTTATAATTTAAATTAAACAATAAACTTGTATTCGAATTCCACAATTCATTTAACTTTAGAGCACATTTATGTGACTTTTGAGGGAAAGGCTACCTGATTTTAGAGAAAAAAAATTTGCAAACAGCCCAAGAGTGAACCAAACCTTACATCGATTTGATAGCCTCATATGTACACCCCAAAACTGGTAATCATGCATCTTCGATCACATTTAAGAGCCATAATGGCTCTTCATCACCGTAGATTAATTAGGCCTGGAAAAAAAATCAGGCCAACTTTTTTGCGTTCGACAAGTTTACTTTGCAAAATCTTGCTAACAAATCTGGGTGCGTGTAAACCAACCTTTTATACCATTTATACATCACATCTGAGGTGAAACAGTACAATAAGGGGCTGTTTTTATCATACCGGCCGACCTCGGACAGAAAGCAGTATTTCACAATACAAATTGCACTCATTCAATATTCATAAACTGTTAAAAAATTTCCAAAATCACCTATACGGCCATCCGGTTCTCACTTTTGTAGTGCGAGCTGTGGCGAGTGTTTGAATGAACATTAACAGAGTTACGCTCCAACATAATAACGAATTTATTATGTTTATTTTTTATTTAATGGTTTAACGCGCGGCATTTTGAGTACTCCTGCAAGCGATGTTCACTGATTGACTGAAAACAATAAGCACAGCGATTAAAATTACAAGAGAGACTACTAACAATCAATAAAAGAAATATAATTCGGTGAAACATATACAGAGACAACACTTTTCATTCAGAAAGACAAGTTATAAAGTGTCCCTAAAAATCCTGAGTCTTCAAACTTCAAGCCTTTTAAGCCGGCTTCCCGGTGTTTGCCTTTTTCAAAGACGAAATCGAGGCAAGAAAATCGCTCAAAGCTTTCTTTTTCGGCCAGAAGTATAATTAAATATTCTTTGGAACGTTTTTTTTCTATTTGCGGTGAGAAACTGTCTAAAGGCTTTTTAAAGTTCTGTAAGCTTATATCAAACCTGCTACTCGGTCAGATCATTGTCTCAAATCTTACAAACGTGTATATACTAAATACCCGCAAAAACTACGCTCGACTTCATTAAATTACATACAAAAAACAAACATCAAGTACAATAATTTCTCTGGCTTACCATTCGAGATGCAACTCCTGAAAGGTATCAAGTAAAGCCAGTATCGCTTCAGACTTTGCAATCCTCTTACGCATCAAGCAAGGTGAAAAACGAAAACGATGCCATCCGAAATCGGATTTCCGACTTTGACAAGCCACGTATTTCTTAACCAAAAACCTAATAAACAAACTAGCCATGAATAACAGAAGACTCCTGATAGCAGCTGAATTTCATTTTGTACATGCAGTGGAAAAAGACAGTTAAAAACATCACAAGTTGACACAAAACTCTGTCAGCTTCAGCTGTCAAAGTGAACAAGACTCAAGATGCTGCATAAATTTTCAGCATGAACTCACCTGTCAAATTTTGACCAATCAGAGTATAAAAATTGGACGTAGAGCGTGACCAACGCGTGACCATGGTGAGAAAAGTCAAAAGCAACTGTCTTCCCTGCCTGTAACAGCTGGCTGAATTTTTGCGTCCGAGGACAGTTGGCAATCAAAATTCTAATTGTGCAGCACATAAACACAACATATTTCAAATGAATTTAGAAAAAAATGGAACTTGAGCCTGCGATCACTTAAAAACTAGTAACTTGTCAGCGGAAAACTTCAAAAAAATACTTGACCTCGATGGGTCGACAACTGAGCCCGCGATAAGGTCAAGTGATACTGGTCAGCGGGTACCCTGTTTTGACAGCTGTCAATTGATCAAAACATTGACGTCCAATATGTATGCATTATCAGCTTTCCTGTGCTCCCAAACTACAGTCTCAGTCAAACTGGTTGGGACACTTTGGGGTCTGCTTGTCCCCTCAATGTTGGTGTACAAGATTTGGTCACCGAACCGCGATAAACAACTTTGAGAGGGACGAGGGGAGCACGAGAAGGAAAAAAAAAAGCGTTTGGTTAAAGTGTCCCAACTATTTTTGTCTGAGACTGTGTCGGGGAGTAATTTGAAGGCGTGTTGACAGATGCGGAGGTTAATCTGTAGGTCGGTCATAAGCGACAGGCTTTTGGTTTGTTGGGCGTCCATTGTGTTTCGCGAACGTTTCTATAGCAGTGAACTAAGTTATTTGGGCATAACAACATAAAACAAAGAATGACCAGTTCTTAGAAATTTCTTGGGCAGAGTAGAGTATTGGAAAATAAAAGGAACTGAGTGTGCACTAAACCGTATATACACAAATAGCTTTCAAGTGGCCGATTGATAGCTTGACAATATAGCACGTGCATACTATCTGCGTAAGATTCAGGCTTTTCATACAAGAAGAGTCGCTCGAATGTGCACATTGATAGAGAAAATGTGTGGAAAATAGTAGAGAAGGCCTCTTTGCCAAGAAAGAGTGTAGGAACAGGGCCCAAAAGGACTCTTTTCTAGGTTAAGGGCAAGAGGAGAAAGACAGCTGAAAGAACGATTAAGCGATTTCGAGAGAAAGGGGGAAACTTTTCCTCCTGTTTGGAGGAAAATGCAACAAGCCAGGATTATTCCCAAGACGTATCAGCGACAACAGTATCCCGCTTTCTAAATTTCTAAGGATACTATTGACTAAAAGCGCGTAAATAGGGTGTCAGCTACAATAGTGTAACTGTTTGGTCCGACGCCAAAATGTTTCTTAATGGTATTCCAGGCTACTGCTGTAAAATCGACAACTTTTTATAAGTTGTTTACAATGTATGTTAATTTGGCCTTTTGCCAAATGGTGACATCGGTTCTCATTTTTTACCCCAAATATACACCTTCCTGAATAGCTCTAAAACAAACTACTGTGCCTTAAATGTGGGAAATGAGGTACAAAACATGAATCATATCAAACGAGGACAACACCTATCCTTAAAACCTCTAAAAAAGCGTTATACTCGACGTGTACACGGGTCACCGTACATTAATTCAATTAAGATATTTATAAGTTTCTTTCAGCGAACAATCGTGTCACCATGATCAAAGTCTTAATAACTTGTCTTACATGTATCAAGGCTTCTCTCTATCTATCCGTGAAATCTGTTATGTTTTTCCCGAAAAAATGGCTCCGAAACGTGTATATACCTGCGTAGCGATTTCCCGCCACTAGACTCAACGAGGAGTCACATACCTAAAATTCCTCTAAAACACAGTCTCAGTCAAAATGGTTGGGACACTTTGGGGTCTCCTTGTCCCCTCAATGTTGCTGTACAAGATTTGGTCACCGAACCGCGATAAACAACTTTGAGAGCGACGAGGGGAGCACGAGAAGGAAAAAAAAAAGCGTTTGGTTAAAGTGCCCCAACTATTTTTGTCTGAGACTGTAGTAAAAGTATGAGATTGAACATTGTTTGCTATCTAGTAAAACAGTTAACTGGTCAGCGGACAGCTTCCAAATAAATCACGTCACCTCAATGATTTGACACATGAGCCCGCGATATGGTCATGGGATACTGGTCAGTGGCTATCCTGTTTTGACAGCTGTCAATTGACCATATTGTGAATGTCCTATATCAAAATCCTATATTAAAGATGTAGACTTCCCAAAACACGCCTGAGACACCCCTCCCTTCCTTTTGATAGTCTCCCTTACCCTACCCGTACAATCTGTAGACGCGTACGTACGTACGTACGCTCGGTCAATCACGTCACAACCAAACAAAAAGAGGTTGACCATATTCCATGAGCCCCGCTGTTAATGTGTGGGCGCCAGCTCAAAGATTCATCAATTTGAACTCCAAGGGATTTATGTTTAATTACTCTTTCTAAGGGTGTATTATTGACTTTGTTTTATTTGGGATAACTTAAATTGGCTCCCTATAAGCATGTTTTTAGTCTTCTTAACATTCAAAGTTAATTTGTTTGCTGACAGCCATGACTGAATTAAATTCATATCATAATTCATTTTATGTTCAAGGACACATAGGTCGTCTGCAGATGAGGTAAGGGTAACATCATCTGCATACATTCTGGGTTTTGAAAACAAATTACATGAGGGGAGATCATTAACATATATACTAAATAAGAGAGGGCCTAAAATAGACCTCTGTGGAATACTACATATTATATTACAGAAGTCAGATTGAACTCCATCAATAAACGTCTGTTGCTTTCGGCCAGATAGATAGGACCGGAACCAGTTAAGAGATTGAGAACTGACCCCATAAAGTTTAAGCTTTCCCAGTAGGATAGCATGATCCATGGTATCATGGTGTCTGTGTATCTTGATACTGTTGGTCTAGATTCGTAAACTCCTTTCAGGAATGTTTTGACTGTAGGGTGAGCACCGAACGTAATACCATTCACAGGGGTAAGAATACAGGATAGAGCTGATCATGGCGTATTGATAGCACTGTAGCCTATACCTTGATCGTACAATTCAACTAGGAAGACTAACGCTTGGAAAATAGAGGGATCATCACAACCGACATGTTTCCTATGACAGTACTTGATCCACTGTTTGATATACTAGGCATATTGTTTCCGTGTTCTGACGCTCGTTTTGAAATTCCTTGTGTTGCAAGGGATCGCCTGATACTCTGCACACCATCAGTGTCATTTTCGTGGTTAGAGCGTGTGTCATTCCCTTCCTTCCAGGTATTAGCAGAGTGTGGGTCGTTGCGGTAGAGTCCTTGGAACATCCGTCAGCATTCGTAATAGTTGTGAGTACCATGGTTTGGTTCCCACATGGGAACAATTAATATACCCTTTGATTTTTCCATCTCTATTTTCTGTAAACATTGTGCAATCAAATTAAATGGGGGAAAAGCATAAAACAAATGATCATTCCAACTGATTGAAAATGCGTCCACTTAAATAGCTTCTGGATCTGGTTTCCAGGATGCATAACAAACAACTTGCTTGTTCAATCTAGAAGCAAAGAGGTCTATGGTAGCTTCCCCCCATGTGGCAAAGATTTCTTGAAATAAGTAGGTTAAGAGCATCCACTCTTTATTATCATTAAAAAGGTCTAGGCTCTCTTTCTGCAGTGATATTGTCTTTCCAGGGATGTGTGCTGCAGATAACCATATCTTTTTTCCATGCAAAAATAACCATGGGTAATAGAAAGACTGGATAGGAAAGTTATGTCACGTGGGCTGATTTCTTATCGCCGATTGGTTGTTTCGTGCTCCGAGATGGCGTTGGATGGTTCCATCACAGTTGAAATTTGTGACGAAACGATGACGAAAATGTGGCGCAAACCAGTCAAAATGTAGGGCTTGTTTGCCGGTATGTTGTTCTTTCTGGGAGTTTTAAGTGCTGCTTTATTAATTTCTGGTGTATATTTTTCCCTTCATTTTTTGTCTTACGGCGATGGCGACCCTTTAAAGCCACATTCGAACCTCCGAGGTCAGCACTTCTTGTTTTTTTTTTGCGTTATTTGTCCTTGTTTTTGAGAAAATTGCGTCCCAGAAATTGACCTTACCAGAGCCACATTTAGTAGACTAGGCGACTGTATTGGGACGCCTCTATTAAGAAGGTTCCTTCTTCTTTCTATCTATAACTACGATTGACAGATCTGTCAAGGATGGAATTGTGGCATAGGCATAGCTACAGACTGAGTGCTGTAATTTCAAGCCATACATTTCGATTGAAAATGACTGAAAGTAACTATATTCGGAGCTTGCGCTGAGCGAGTGTACGCAGACGGTGTGTAAAGTTCCAATCGGCAGACTAGTTTGTGTTGAGAACCTTTTCGCTCAAGTAATATCCTAGATTAACCCTGCTAATTGTTAGTAAAGCAGTATGTTCATTTCGCTCATCTTTTAATGTTGAAATTAAACAACTAAATTACATATCCAGTGAATCGTTCCTCGCAGCTTGTATTCGAAGGCACCGAAGAGACTCGAATAATTTTTGTACTTTTCCCTTACATAAACTAATAAATGTAACATGAATGGGAAAACTCCTACTGACATTTTTTTGGCCTCCGTTTAGGCTCCTAAATGTTGTTGTTATTTTTAAACAGTGTTTTAGTTTTCCTTTTGTTTGTCTTTGTTGTAGGATTTTCTGAACACATATAGTCAACGAAGACAGTAAAATTGTGGTCAGGTACTCTTCTAAGAGGGCACAAATCAATCAATCTTTCTGTATTAAACAGCAACAAAGTTTTTTTGTCATGCATGAGAGCCAGAAGGTGGCATCTAAGTTATTTATGATCAGAAACTTTATCACTTCTGAAGTGTATTTGATTACTTTCTCTCTGAGTAGGACAAACTGTGTTTGGGGGTCACTGCATGTATTAGCTACAGAGTCATGTGTTTAAGTTGGTTAGTGTTCTTCTCTAAAACCGTCTATATCTGAATCACACATGTTTTGTTTTCAAACCAAAGGTGGACTTGATTAGCCCTATTATTGTATATGTTTTGTTAGAGATCCAAAGCAACAATGTACCTGTAGATGATAAACCTTACCAAGATGTATGCTAAATCAAATTAATAAAATATATACCTGTACTTGTTTGGGGTATGAATTTTGTTTTATTATATAAACACCAATGAAATACCAAGTGAGCTTTCGCGCGAAAACTTGATATCTTCACATGTTAAAATATCACCGTTGCTATGGCTTCATAATAAACCGCACCTTTCAGACCAAAAAAACTATTTAAATAAAATGGTTTGGTATTTCATTGGTGTTTATATAATAATTAGAACATTACATGGTCGCTTGGAGATACGAAATTTCTCTTCTCGTGTTGAAAAATATTTTTCAACACTCGAAGAGAAATTTCGTATCCCCGCGCGGCCATGTAATATCCTCTATTTAATCAACATGATAATGTGACCAGACGGTCATATTTTTTCAATCCCTTATCCAGTTACCTCAGACTAAACAAAAACCCTGGATGTTGCTGATTTCTTTTTTTTTTTTATAAGCAGACTCTATCTTTCTTTGGGAGCAGTGTTTGTGTTTATTTCAGAAGTGATTTACAGTATTCCCTATCCATATCATTAACACTGAAAAACAAAAACTTAAACTTTGTTTCATCCTAAAAATAGGTCAGTATTTCAAAGATAATATATTTCTAAGTTTTATTAAGCCTTATGGAAGACAGGTGTTTCCTCATGAAGAAGAATTGAAGGTTCTACTATTAACCAGTAGAGTTTGCTTCCCAGTTGTATTCTTGTGGTTAACAATTAACCGTTTTACATAACATTTTTTGAAAGCTTTGCAGTTCGCTTTTTCAAAGACCTGGGCTGAGTTGCTCAAAGCATGGTTAGCTTTAACCATGGGTTAAGCAGTATCAAAACCAATACGTTGTCAAGGTATTAAACGCTGGTTAAGCCTAACCATGCTTCGAGCAACTGGGCTCTGACTGAAAAGTACCTTGAGTCATTGTACATTTATACCTGAAAATAACAAAACAACTTGCTTCACTACGAAAATTGATTTGAAAAGTTTGAAAGAGTTAAAATTCCGGGGTTTTTTGTGGTTTGTAGAAAATTAGTCTGTGCCTTTTTTATAGGTGTTTTGTAGCTCTATACATGTAAGTTTTCGCTTAGTTTTTATGTAGTTAGGCTTCCCCAGTTTGGTGCATAAAATTATCGGGCGCTGGAGTCATTTCTTGCTCTCACAAGTTTTATAATCATTTACTCTGTCTTTTGCCTCTACCGGTTTTGTACCATCTAACTGTTTTCTCCAAGAGTAAGTCCTCTTCATCCTTTACTTCAAAACATAGGCAATCTGTATAGTCGACGACAGAGATATGAAATATGCGATGAAAAGTAAGAAGCGCAAAACATCGGATGTAACAGGTTGAAAGACTCTCGATAATGTGACGTCACATTTTTCCACTATGTTTGAGCCGATCGCAGAGCACCATGGGTAAGGAAATTTGGTAAACCATCCATCCGAGAAAATTTGGTTATGACGTAGCGTACGCCCGTACATTATTTGCGGGGGAGGGAAGGGAATCATGTGTCAGCCCGTCCGGGGAGGAGTATGTTATAAATCGCGCGATGCATTTGTGCAACCCGCCTATTGCTTGGCGGGAAATCGCGCTAGGAATGTCGTGGCTGTCGTCGCATTCAAAAACATGTTTACTTCAACTACTTCATTGCCTAAGGATTTTGTGACCGTAGTGCTCAGTTTCTAGTAAACTGTTTTGAAAAAAAAATGTTATGTCAACAAACAATTGTGGATTGAAGTCAAACTATTTGCTTGTAAGAAGAGCGAAGAGAAAGAGAAAGAAGAGAAAGGCATAGAGTAAGAATTAACAGAAGCGCTAGCGAAGAGGACTCAATTGGAAAATTTATGCCGCATCTGATAGCTGAAGCTGACAGAGTTTTGAGTCATCTTGTGATGTTTTTACCTGTCTTTTTGCACTGGATCTACAAAATGAAATACAGCAGCTGTCAACATTCTTTTTTTATTCTTGGCTGGTTTGTTTACTGGGTTGTGGTTGATAAAGGCGCCGCACGACAAAAAGAAATCGGGAATCATTTTTTTTAAGAACAAGCTACTCTTAGTAAGCTTACTTCGCCTTGCAGGACTATGCGAAAAGTCTTAAGTGATTCTGGCCTTACTTGATGGGTTTGCGTGCTGCATCTCGACCGGTAAGCTTGAGTAATTTTATTGCATTTTATGTGTTTTCTTTTTCCATGTTTATGCCTTCATTTTACGCACATTTGTAAGATCTGAGACAACTTATCTGACTTAGTAAAGAACCTAAAAAGTCTTTAGACATTTTCTGACCGCGAATAGAAGAAAAAGTTCTGAAAAATAGTTTACTTATCCTGTTGTTTGTAAAAAGAAAGCTTTGAGCGATATTCTTGCCTGGAGTTCATCTTGCAAAATAGCAAATACGGCGAAGGCGGCTTAAAACTTAAGGCTCAAATGTGCAAGGTTTTATTCATGACTCAGGATTTTGGGAGACACTTTACTCTCAAAACACGTCTTCGGGAATAAAAATTGTTGACCTTTAAATGTTTCTTTGTATTATATTGTATGCCAGTATATATATATATATATATATGCCAGTTGCTTTTGACTTTTCTCACCAAGGTCACGCGTATGTATATATATATATATATATATATATATATATTATATGCCAGTTGCTTTTGACTTTTCTCACCAAGGTCACGCGTTAGTCACGCTCTACGTCCAATTTTTATGCTCTGACTGGTCAAACCTTGACAGGTGAGTTCACAAAGAAAATTTATGCGGCATCTTCAAACTTGTTTACTTTGACAGCTGAAGCTAACAGAGTTTTGTGTCAACTTGTGATGTTTTTTTAACTTGTGATGTTTTTAATTGTCTTCCTCCACTGAATGTTCAAAATGAAACTCAGCTGCTATCAAGAGTCTCTTGTTATTCATGGCTAGTTTGTTTATTGGGTTTTTGGTTGGGAAATACATCGCTTGCCAAAGTCGGAAATCCGATTTCGAATGGCATCGTTTTCGTTTTTCACCTTGCTTGATGCGTAAGAGGGTTGAAAAGTCTGAAGCGATTCTGGCCTTACCTTATAGTTTTCAGTCCATCTCGAATGGTAAGCCTGAGTAATTATTTTATTTGATGTTTGTTTTTTTTTTATATATATCTAATTTAATGACGTCGAGAGTAGTTATGATAACCTGTCTTCTATCCCACCCCATCTCATACTATTTTCCGATTATCCTTGTCATATCTACCGTCATCTGTCATTTAAATTTTACTGTCTGTTTTCTATCATTGTTTTTGTACTTAAAAGCAAAAGCGGATTTTAGAAATATTTTTATTAACATAAATTAATCAGAAAAATGACGAGCTACCATCTGTTTGTCGTATTATTCTTTTTATTTATGTTATTAAAAAATTGTCTATTTTTAGCAGATAGTTTTAATCACAAAACTAATAATAAAATATAATATTTAAAATAATTACGAAATATTGACTTAATATGGGGATAATCGGAAAATAGTATGAGATGGGGTGGTATAGAAGTCAGGTTATCATTATACTCAGTAAATAATAGAATAACTTATAATCTGAGTCAGAAAAATAGAATTAATTTTTTTTAAAAGAGGCTTAAAGAATGATGAAAAAATATTAAATGATTTTAATGAAATGAAAATTGAGTAAAAGACAATAGCATTGAAATCAATAAAAAAACAATAGTTAAGTCTTATATCATTATTTCGATGTAAGACTTTATCTAATTAAGTTACATTTGTTAGTTTATCTATTAATATATATCATCTTCACTCAAAGAAAAACTTAATTTTTCACCCAAATGACGCGCCTCTATTATACTAGAATCGTCCATTTATAGATTAGAGTGAAGGATTTTACTCGGTGAAATTTTTCCCTCCATTCCATCTTTATTCATATCTTTAATTGTGTTCCAAGTAATTACCTTATCTAATTTTATTATTTTATTTTTTCGCATAATAGGAATAAAATATTTATTAAATATTGTTGTAAACCTTTTATCATTTTTTATAAATATATCAACTAATTCATATGAAAGTATTTTTTCAAACTTTCGAGAAATTGATAAATTTTTATTCCAATATTAAAAATTATTTTTTTTCAAAATATTCTATATTTTTAAAAAATGATAAAAGTATTTTACTTTTTTAATTAAGTTTTTTTTTCTTCTATGATCTTTTTACATACATCATAATTTTTGATATACTCATAAAAAAATTTAAAAAGAAAAAAATTTAGTTCAACATTCATTTTATAAGATAAAATTATTCTCTAACCTAATTTATTTGATTGGTCAGAAAAATTAAAATTGATTTGAAAAAAAGGTTAAAAAGAAATATAATCTTAAAATTAGAAGCATGAGCTCTGTCGATTTGAAAAACCTATCTTTAAAAGAGTTAGAAAAACTTGTTAAACAAGAATATAAAGAAAATAAGAAATTAAAAGAAAATAAAAAGAAATACAAACTTATAGAAGCTTATGAAAAGCTACAAAAACAAAATGAAAAAATGAAGCAAGAAAAACCTAAAACTGAAACAAAATCTAAACCCAAAACAAAATCATTTTTTGGATATTTTCGAGAATGTATAAAAAACCAAACAATTCCAAAAGATAGTCCTTTATATCTTAAGAATGCTCTTGAACGAGCATTGAAAGAATATAATGTTTGGTATTAAACATGAAAAATCAGCTCTTGATAATTTTGCTGAAAAGTATATAATTGATAGAAAACCAAAAATTACACCATTTGAATATTTTAAAGAAAAGGCCACTCAAATAAAAGATTTTTTAAGAAATGATAGAAATATTAAAATAAGAATCATAATGACTTGTTTAATGGAACAACAACATTTATATATAATAAAAAATATTTATAATTAAGATAAAGCTTATTTTAATACAGAAACTTATATAAATCTTGAATGAATAGATATAAAAGAAATTATTTCTTCAATGATTAGAGAAATATTAAATAAAATTTATATCTATCAAAAAAATGGTTCAGGTTTGTATTTTAAGGAAGTATTAAATCTTGAGATTTATATTGCTAATTATAAACCTATGAAAGGTGGGTCTTATATTCCACTTCCAGATTTTATAATGAGAAAGAAAGCTATATTAAATATGGAAAATAAAGGTGATAAATGTTTTCAATGGTCAATATTAAGATATCTTCATCCACTTCAAAAACATAATACAAGAATATCAGACCTAAAAACATATGAAAATGAACTTAACTTTAAAGGAATAGAATTTCCAGTTAAACTAAAAGATATAACAAAATTTGAAAATCAAAATCCAAGTATTCGAGGTATAAATGTTTTTTTTTTCTGTAAACAATAATAAAATATACCCATTGAGATTAAATAAAAAAGATTGTCAAAAATCTATTGACTTATTTCTTTTTGAAAAAGATGGAAAATCACATTACGGATTAATAAAAAAACTTTTCAAGATTGGTGAGGTCTCAAATTACTTCAGACACAAATAGTAAAATTCATATTTGCAAGAGATGTCTTTTACATTTTACCAAACAAGAATTATTTGAAAAACGTATTACATACCGCTCAAATAATGAAACTGTTGCTGTGCCAATGCCACCAAAAAACACCATACTACAATTTCAAAATCATAATAAAAAACTTCCAATTCCTTTTGTGGTATATGCTGATTTTGAATGTTTTACCAAACCTCTCCAAACATGTCAACCATATCTTCATGATTCTTATACTTATAGTTATCAAAAACACGAACCATCTGGATTTTGTCTTTACCTTAAAGGCCTTGATGGAATTAATAAATTATTTAATCCAATTGTTTATACCAAACAAGCAGATGATGAAGATATTTCCAAAATATTTGTAGAAAAATAAGAAACAATAATACTTAAATTTTATAGAGCATTACAAAAAACCAAAAACTACGAAACTTACAACACAAGAACAAGAAGAATTTAATAAAACAACATTATGTAATATTTGTGAAAAAGATTTTTTTATTGGTGAAAAAACTGGAAAAATGTTTAAAGTTAGAGACCATTGTCATTTCACAGGAAAATTTCGAGGAGCAGCACATAATTCATGTAACTTACAATATAATGTAGGAAACCTTTAATGTGTCCAGTTATATTTCACAATCTTCAAGGTTATGATTCTCATTTTTTTAGTGAACAACTTGCAAAAGTAAAAGGTAAATTAGCATGTATTCCATCAACTGAAGAAAAGTGTATTTCATTTTCAAAAAGATTAAGGTTGATAAATATAAATTTAAAAAAATAGAGAAACAGTATCTCTCAATTTTGAAATACGATGTATCGACTCTTTTAAGTTTCTTCAAACATCACTAGCCAGTCTTGTAGCAAATTTACAACCATCAGATTTTAAAAATACTCATCCTATAATAAAACATAATACTGAAATTTTAGGACAAAAAGGTGTCTATCCTTATGATTATGTATCTTCAATATCAAAATTCAAAGAAACAAAACTTCCACCAAAAGAAGAGTTTTATTCAAAACTAAATAATGAAGAAATCTCAGATAAAGATTATCAACATGCAATTAATGCGTGGAATACATTTAATTGTAAAACAATACAAGATTATCACGATCTTTACCTTAAATCAGATGTTTTACTATTAGCACACGTTTTTGAGAATTTTAGAAAAACTTGTTTAAAACATTACAAAACTTGATCCAGCTCACTATTTTACATCACCAGGATTAGCTTGGGTGCATTTCTTAAAGAAACAGGTCAAAAACTTCAACTACTTCG
The DNA here is from genome assembly GCA_942486025.1 of Porites evermanni. Taxonomy (NCBI): domain Eukaryota; kingdom Metazoa; phylum Cnidaria; class Anthozoa; order Scleractinia; family Poritidae; genus Porites; species Porites evermanni. The sequence goes on from CALNXI010001320.1 coordinate 22,938, forward strand.
TGATTATGATATGCTAATGATGTTTGAAAAAGGTATTCGTGGTGGAATTACGCATATTTCAAAAAGTTATGCTGAGGCAAATAATAAATATATAAACGACCATAATCCCAATAAACCATCAAATTATATTCAATATCTTGATGCCAACAATCTTTATGGTTGCTCAAGGTCACAAAAATTACCAACTCATGGATTTAAATGGCTTAATAATTTAACAACTGATAATACAATAAAATTATTATAAAAGAAAGATACAAATATTGGTTATATATTTGAAGTTGATTTGGAATATCCGAAAGAATTATGGAAATCTCATAACGATTATCCTCTTGCTCCAGAAAAAATAAAAGTTGAAAAACTTATTGGAAGTTTTTTACCAAAACACAATTATGTATTACATTATACAAATCTTAACCAATATCTTGAACAAGGTTTAATACTTAAAAAAGTTCATAGAGGAATTTCATCTTATCAATCAAAGTGGGTGGAACCATACATTACAAAAAATACAGATTTGAGAAAGTCTGCATCAAATAGTTTTGAGAAAGATTTTTTAAAATTGATGAATAATTCAGTGTTTGGTGAAACTATAAAAAAACACAAGAAAAAGACAAAATGTAATTTTAATTGATGATAAAAAAAGCAAATAAACTATCATCACAACCAAACTTTGAAAGTTGTACAATATTTGATGAAAATTTAATAGCATGTCCTATGAAAAAAACAGAAGTGTATTTTTACAAACCAATATATGTAGGTCAAGCAATTCTTGATTTATCAAAAACATTAATGTATTATTTTCATTATAACTACATTAGAGAAAAGTACGGTAATAAAGCTGAATAATTATTTACAGATACCGATAGCTTAATGTATCATATTGAAACAGATGATGTGTATAAAGATATTGCAGCAGATGATAAAAAAATGTTTGATACAAGTGATTATCCGGAAAATCATTCATCGGGAATTTTAACAGGAGTAAATAAAAAAGTGATTGGAAAATCTAAAGATGAAGTAGCAGGTCAACAAATAACACATTTTGTTGGTTTGAGAGCAAAGCTTTACAGTTATAAAATTGAAGGTGTGGATGATGTAAAAAAAGCAAAAGGAGTAAAGAAAAATATCATAAAAAAAGGAATTACATTTGATGATTATAAAAGACGTTAATTTCAGGAGAGGAGCAAATGAGAGAGATGAATGTAATAAGAAGTAAAAATCATGATATATTTTCTTAATGTCAATGAATAAGATAGCATTGAGTGCAAATGATGATAAGCGTGTAATTATGAAAGATAAAATACGTACTAAAGGTTTAAGATAATAAAAAAAAGTAATGATAAAATGAATTATACAAATGAAGAAAATGAAAAATATACCAAAATTCTTGAATTATTAAAACCACTTCCACCAAAAAAATATGCTTATTGTTTTTAATGAAGTCACAGTACACCTTCTTTTTAATGAAGTCACAGTAGAAACAACTAGACTCCATCGTTTGAGCTGTCCTTCAAATTCGACCTTACTTCAGATTGTGCACCCTTTGGCATCAAAGTCTTGTGAACTTGACCCTGTCCCCTCTAGATTACTCCTTGGTTGTTTTGATCTCCTTTGCCCTGTGCCCTGGAAAATTGTTAATCTGTCTTTGGAGACCTCTGTCATGCCCACTGAACTTAAACAAGCTGTAATTCTCCTTTGTTGAAAAAGCAGAGTCTTGATTATCAAGAGTTTAAGAACTTTCGGCCGATCTCTAACCTCACCTTCTTGTCCAAAGTCATTGAGAAAGTAGTGGCTTTGCAGCTTGTTGATTACACTGACAACAGTGGTCTGTGTGAAGTCTTTCAATCTGCCTACCGTGCTCACCATAGCACCGAAACGGCTCTTCCCAGAGTCTACAATGACATTTGTATGTCCATTGACAATCAAAAATCTGTTGTTTTGGTTCTACTGGACCTGTCTGCTGCTTTTGATACAGTTGATCATTCTCTTCTCCTTGCTAGACTATCTACCCGTTTTGGCATTTGTGACCAGGCACTGGACTGGTTTCGTTCATATCTATCTGATCGCACTCAGTACGTCAGAATCCAAGACGTCTCTTCTGATGTGCATGCCTTACCTTATGGAGTACCTCAGGGTTCCGTGTTGGGCCCCTTGCTGTATTCTTTGTACACTTCCCCCTTAGGTGATATTGCAAGATCTCATGGTCTATCTTATCACTTTTATGCTGATGATACACAGCTATATTTATCTTTTGAAACGTCATCGCCTGAGGATTTGTCAACATGTACATCTGCTCTTGAAGATTGTGTTAAAGATATTGACCTTTGGATGTTAAATAACAAGCTGAAGCTGAACAGTGGGAAGACTGAAATTATAGTTTTTTCATCCTCCTATCGC
>CALNXI010001320.1:38897-91397 GCA_942486025.1 Porites evermanni
TCATCATCATCATCATCATCATCATCATCATCATCATCATCATCATCATCTGAGACTGCTTCTGGCTTTTGTAAAAGACGTTGCCCTGTTACAGTCATGGTTCTCAATGCCTCAGCCCTAGTCTCTTTCAAATGAGTGGTAATCAGTTCCAGTTTTTCTTTTTTCAGCTTTTTTTTGCAAGGTAACGAGTGATTCTTCAAATATACAGATCTTCATTTAAAAACACTGCACTAAAAACTGGCCATGATCTATCAGATCATTAGCTTCTACATCTGCTTGAATCAAATTTATATGGAATGTATGTTCAGTGCAAATAAAAGACTACTTTCTCTCCAGTACCAATTCAGATAGTTAAATATATTATCAGCCAATCATTCAATCAGATTTTCTCAAGAATGCCCAAAATAGAACAATTTTGAATTCAAAATGCGTAGAGATTTAATTGTACTGAATATTATATTTTCATAAATTGACATCTTGAAATATCACCATTTCATTAGTGCAAGTTGTTACTGATTTACTATGTTAATTACAACTAAAGCTCAATATACCTGTCACAAGACTTTGATATGGCTAAGGGTGAGTTTGACATATTGTTCTTATGTGCTGGGGGAGGGGGGAGGTGGGGGCTAAGATAATTTCCTTTCATAAATCAACATCTCTTGAGGGGGGGTCAGAAAGAAACCCCTGAGATGATCAGGGGGGGCTTCAAAAAAAAGAAAGGAAATAATAAGGAAATCATCATAGCCCACCCTCTAGATAAATTATGAATGCTCCCTAAAGATAGATCATTGAATACTCCCGTTTTTATTATATTGTATTGGTTATATATTTCCAGTAAAGTTTCTTTTAAATTTTTTCATTGGTTTATCAACATATAAAAATGAATATGGTTTTTGTGTAGCTCGTTTTCATTTTTCTTTATCCACTCCAATTTCCCTCGACATCCTACCTCTCTCACCAGAGGATGGAAAATCATAAATACGGAAGTGAGAACAGTTTATTCGCACATCTTTTGGTGTTTTATCATAGGACTGAGTTAGATAGATAACAGAGCAATTATAATGACGACCTTGAATAAAGTAATCAACTATATCTTTCTGGTTTTTATCACATACATAATCATCATTTATTACTAGTATTTGGCCATTATTATAACCCATTTCTTTCACAGGAGTTGTCTTATCATTACTTACTGTCAATATATCATAACCAACTTTTTTACATTTTTTTCATTAATTTTTTGTATTTATTTTGCTCTAGACTACCAGCGTAAAGATAAATATCATCGTAGTAAATTAGTGGTTTCATCAACATGTGATATAATAAATTAGTTTTTCCACATCCAGTATTTCCACAAATCAACATTCGAAATGTATCTGAAGGCATAAATGGGTATAATTGTTTATAGTTATTTTCATCATTACTAGTATCGTAATCAGGAATATCCATTTTATTATAAACATTAAATAAAAATGGATGTTGAAGAATACAAAAAACTTGCAAAAAATAAAATTGAAGCTGAAGCTTTAACTAAACAGGTATAAAAATAACAAAATGGCAAAAACAAGATATTAAAGAGGGTTTTAAAGAGACACTTAAACCACTTATTAAATCTCAAGATAGTATTAAAAAAAAGTATTGATGAGCAGCAAGATGCAACTATTGAACAACTTAAAAAAATCACCTTGCTATTACACAACGTCTTAATCAGAACAGACTTGCTATAACTGAAGGACTTGATAAAATGGATGATGTAAAAAAATGGGATTTGGCTCAATTACCTGGTTTTAAAGCAATTGAAGGACCGGAAGAAGGTGAAGCTGATGAAGATGAAGAGAAAAAAAAGTAAAATTTCAAAAATGGATTTTGACGATGAAGGTAATATTATTTCTACACCAATTAAAAAGAAACCAAAAACTATTTCATTTACTAAAGGAGAATTAAATAAGTATTTGTTTTCAAAGAAAGTGAAGATATTTTAAAGAAGAAAATTTACCTAATCCAAGTACTTTTAGAACTGAGCTTAGTGATTTTGAGATTACTCAAAAATACTATAATAAAGCTGAGGAAAAAATTAATGCTTTAAAAAAAGATTTTAATCCTAACATTATAAGTACTGCTTATGAAGATGGAAGATATATAGCTTATCCAAAAAGTAAAAATCCACGTAAAGATACACAAGAAAAAATTAATAAATTTAATACGTTATCAAATTATGCATTCAGTATGCAAAAATTAATTGAATATAAAATAAAAACTGGCTCTGGAATTTTCTACTTTAACAACCACATCAACTTCTTGACAGACTTGAATTACTTCGTGGGTCAATTCGTGCTGGAAATAATGATATGATACCAGAGTTTTCTCAAATTGCACATCTTCTCAATCAAATGAAAGTAATCACAAAAAACAACTTAATGATTTACTAAAAAAACTATACATCAATAATTAAATAAAACTGGAAGAACGAGCTATTCATATTTCCTCAGTAAATCGAGAAAAAAGAGGAACCAGTAGACCGCGTGATTTTACAATAAAGTTCAATCCTCCTCTAAAACTTGATCCTGAAAAGAAACACAAACTTGCTCTTGATAGATTATCAATGACTTACTCATGGTACTATATTCGGAGCGATTATGATAACAATACAATTAAATACACTCATGATGGTTCAACATGGCAAACTATAACTTTTACAGATGGAATGTATTCTTATTCTGATATCAACGATTATATTCGTCAATATATGACACAAAAAAATCATCACTCAACTGATTGAAGTGGAAAAAAACTTTATTCGATAAATCTAACTCTTATTCTTTCCACATATCGAGTTTTAATTTCACTTGATGGTGATTATCAAGTTGATCTTAGAGGAACAGAATTTGGAGACCTTATTGGATTTGAAAAAATTTTTTTTTACAAAAACAGAATACGGAACAAAACTAGCAAATATCACAAATTCAATTGATGTATTAAATATTAACACGACTGCAATAACTGATAGTATTGTAAACGGAATAAGTACGAATACTATTGCTGTGATACCAACTGATAATTTGACAAGGTCTTATCCATTTACTTTTGAGCCTAAAGACCACTGTATTGCTCTGTTTCGTCATTTAGAATCCCTGAAATGAGAATCTATGTAACAGATTTACTGGGTAGACCGGCAAATTTTAACGGTATTGATTGGTTTATGACTTCAATACTTCATAGTAGCGGAGCTCCTCGCGCGCGCGAAGCGCGCGCAGAGCGGAGCACCATGGGTAAGAAAATTTGGTAAACTATCCATCTGAGAAAATTTGGTTATGACGTAGCGCACGCCAAATGAAGGTCAATTGACAGCTGTCAAAATGGGACATGTGTAGACCACTATCAGAAAACTAATAACGTGGGCTCAGGTTCGCTCAGGTACACGATCTGGCATTTTCCACCACATGCCGGACGGATACGTCTTACTCACACTTGTAGTCTGTTAATTCGAATAGTCGCCATTCTAATGAAGGTTAAATGACAACTGTCAAACTGGAGTATACGCTGACCATCATCACCGCGCGAGCGTATCGCGGGCTCATTTGTCTATCTATTGAGGTCACGTAGTGTTTAAAGTTTTGCGCTGATATTTTATTTGATCACGGGCTCAATTCGAAGTCCCATAGCTTAGAAAATTCGGCAATCACGTGACCGTACACCGACCACCCGACCTTCCGTCCGTCCGCACCACAGGTATACCAATGTTTAATCTCACACTTTCTAGCTAGTTGGGGAGCCTGCAACCTGATATTGTACATCCATGTTTTGATTAATTGACAGCTGTCAGAATAGTGTTTCTGCTGACCAGTATCGCCTGACCCTATCGCGGACTCAGGTATCGACCCACTGAGTTCGAGTGTTTTTTTTTAACGTATCCGCTGACAGGTTGCTACTTTTCAATTATCGCAGGCTCAAGTTCAATTTTTTTAAAAAGCATACGAAATAAGTCGAGTTCATGAGCCGCACTTTTAAAATGTTGATTTCGAACTGACCTCGGACGCGAAAATTCAACCGGCTTTTACATTTACATGCGGGGAAGGCAATCACTTTTGACTTTTCTCACTGTCACGCGTTGATCACGCTCTACGTCCAATTTTTATGTTCTGATTGGTCAAAATTTGACAGGTGAGTTTATGCGGAAAATTTATGCAGCGTCTGGAAACTTGCTTACTGATAGCTGGAGCTTACAGAGTTTTGTGTCATCTTGTGATGTTTTAAACTGGCTTTTTCTACTTGGTGTACAAAATGAAATACAGCTGCTATCAAGATTGTTCTGTAATTCGTGGCTGGTTTGTTTATTGCGCTTTTTGTTGACAAAGCACCGCTTGTCAAAGTCATTGGAAATCCGATTTCGGATGGCATCGTTTTCAAAAATGAGCTTACTCACTTGCCCTTGCTTGAGGCGTAAGAGGTTTGAAAATTCTGGAACACTTGATGACCTTCAGAAGCAGCATCTCGACTGGTAAGCCTGAGAAATTGTTGTCTTAGATGTGTTTTTTTTTCGGTTTCCTGAAGTCGAGCGTATGGTTTATGCGGCTTAAGTTTATACACGAGCAATGATCTAACCTACGATAGTATGAGGTTTAAAAAGCCTTTCGACATTTTTTGACCGCAAATTCGAAGAAAATGTTCCGAAGATTATTTAGTTATGATTTTGGCTGTAAACAGAAAACTCTGAGCGATTTTCTTGCCTCGAGTTCATCTTGAAAAAGAGCAAACACCGGGAAGCCGGCTTAAAACATAAATAAGCTTATGCTTACGTACCTGACTCATGATTTTCAAAGACACTTTACTCTCAATACTTCTCTTCGTGAATGAAAATTATTGTCTCTGTACATGTTTCACCGAATTATATTTATTTTATTGATTGTTAGTAGTCCCTCTCGCAATTTTTATCGCTGCACCGGTTGTATCCAGTCAAACGTAAACATCTCATGCAGGAATACTCAAAACGCCGCGCGTAAATATCACTTGCTTTTAAAGATTACACATAACATAACCATACGCAGTTTAATAAATAAAGGGAAATAAAACCTAAACATAACAATTTATCTATCATGTTGAAGCGTAAATGGTAACTCTATTAATCGCACTGCAAATTTGGTGCCTGTCAAAAGTGAGCCCCGTCCGGCTGGCCGAAAAGTGATTTTGGGAATTTTTTTATCGTTTTCATTAAAAGCCCATATTACCCTGCATATCACATAGGACCAGATTTTTCTAACTGAAAGTCCTGGCATTATAGAATTCTCTTCATGAAAACGTTTTATAATTCAATTCCAATAATTTTGTTGCGCAAAGGAAGCGCGTGCTTTGATCGTCGTGGATATTGAATGAGTGCAAATTCTCTTGCAAAATTGTGAAAAACTGCAGGCCCCAGTTGTTCAAACGCTGGATAGCGCTATCCACCGGATAAATCTCTATCCAGTGGATAGTGCAATTGGTTCCCCTAATATTTATCCACTAGATAGTGATTTATCCGGTGGATAGCGCTATCCAGCGTTTGAACAACCCGGGCCAGAATTATAGGTTTAAATAGGGCAAAAAAGAACAAATTCTGTCCGAGGTCTGCATGATAAAAACAAGGGCCTCAATAGTACTGTTTACCTGAGACGTGATGAGAAAAAGTATGGTTTACACGCCACCAGATTCGTCGCCAAGATTTACTAGTAAACTAAACTTGTCGAACACAAAAAATCCGGCCTTTTTTTATTTTGGCCTCTCTTTTAGACAGAGGAATGCAACGTGTAAATTGGCTGCCACCAAGGACTATCGTGGCGCGTGTGTTTCTTAAAATTATATTTTGGGGTTGTCAAATTATCCATAGTCTCTCAAACGGAGCAATGTTGGAGAGAGTGGTGAATGCCACGATGATGGATGTATTTAAATCGTTTGGTTCAAAATTATTTGGAAAAACAACGAAAACAGCTGCTAAAAAAGGTGCTGAAAAAGCATTGACAACAGCTGCTACAAAAACTGGTGATTATGTTGGTAAAAAGGCTTGTGATAAAATAGTAAAAATGTTATCAAACGGGAGGGTTGTACCCCCATCCCCTGCTAAAAAAGTTGCTTTTAATGAAAATGTTGAAATAATTCCGAAGAAAAAGAGAAAAATTACTGATCAATAAATAAATTAAAGAGTAAATCAAATTCTAAGTGGAGGATCAACACGTAAGAGAAAAATTATTTATGCCTCCTTGCTCGCTTATCTTTTATATCCTTAGTATAAAGAGACCTTTGGCTAAATTCTGGGATCATCAGTTGAGCTATGTTTGTAAGAGCGCTTAAAGAAATAAGGAACAACGATGTGTTTGGGTATAATTTTGGCCACACAAGATGGCCGATTTATTGATTAAATATGTAACATCTTCAAACAAATAGACCTTGTCACGGTTTCGACGCCATCTTGACTAGTAGACAAACGCGCGAGAAATTACAGTGTTTGTATGAGAATCTAATGTCCAATAATTTCCGTAAAACGGCTGTTCCGAAAAAAAATATCAATTGTAATCTAAAGCTACAAAGCAGAGGATTGTCCTAAAAAAATTTGAGGGCGTACCTGTCCTTAAATTTCTCCCGAGGCTTGCTTTAGATTTTCCATACATTTGTTTGTAATTTAGTTTACAAATTATTATTTTTTTTTTTTCAGAACAGCCGTTCTACGGAAATTATTCCACATTAGATTCTCATACAAACATTGTAATTTCTCACGCGTTTGCCTACTCGTCAAGATGGCGTCGAAAGCCGTGACAAGGTTTATTTAGTTAGCTATGACTATTTGATTTTTTACGCTTTGGCAAAGGTGAAGGCGGAGAAAAAAGGCACCCAGAGTAAATAAACTACTATTAAGAAAGAGGCGGAGGAAGGGAGGAGGAGGGTCCAATTCGCAAAGCTTGTTACGTCTGGAGACCAAGAGGAAGACTTCGGGGAACACAGCTTGTCTTATACCCTAACCTTAAATGAAGTCGAGGCTAAGTACTTTTCCGAACGAGCTCGTGACTAGTAGTTTTACAGCAAGTAATATTCCGGCAAGTAATTTACCAGCTAGTGATTTTCCGGCTAGGAATTTTCCGATTGATCTTGTGATAATCGTGTGATCAATACTTGACTATTTGGTGTCAAATTGGACCCTGCTCACAGCTCTTCCCTGCCGATTACCTACGTTAAAGGTGAATGCGTGACTAGGAATAAGTGCCCCTCTTAGCAAACTAACATAAATCATTGCGTGACTAGGTGACATAAACATTTTTATTTGCAGGCAAATAAATTCCTNTTTACAAATTATTATTTTTTTTTTTTCAGAACAGCCGTTCTACGGAAATTATTCCACATTAGATTCTCATACAAACATTGTAATTTCTCACGCGTTTGCCTACTCGTCAAGATGGCGTCGAAAGCCGTGACAAGGTTTATTTAGTTAGCTATGACTATTTGATTTTTTACGCTTTGGCAAAGGTGAAGGCGGAGAAAAAAGGCACCCAGAGTAAATAAACTACTATTAAGAAAGAGGCGGAGGAAGGGAGGAGGAGGGTCCAATTCGCAAAGCTTGTTACGTCTGGAGACCAAGAGGAAGACTTCGGGGAACACAGCTTGTCTTATACCCTAACCTTAAATGAAGTCGAGGCTAAGTACTTTTCCGAACGAGCTCGTGACTAGTAGTTTTACAGCAAGTAATATTCCGGCAAGTAATTTACCAGCTAGTGATTTTCCGGCTAGGAATTTTCCGATTGATCTTGTGATAATCGTGTGATCAATACTTGACTATTTGGTGTCAAATTGGACCCTGCTCACAGCTCTTCCCTGCCGATTACCTACGTTAAAGGTGAATGCGTGACTAGGAATAAGTGCCCCTCTTAGCAAACTAACATAAATCATTGCGTGACTAGGTGACATAAACATTTTTATTTGCAGGCAAATAAATTCCTATAATTATTAATATAAAATGATGAAGTCCCTTAGAAATCCAAAATATTTAGAAAGATATGAAGATCTTGTTTTTGACTTAGAATAATCTCTCGATACCGAACCAGCAAACGGTTCTTATCAAAACAGAGCTGGACTAAGATTTGTTGCTGATAATACAGGTGAAGCTACACCTTTTGATTGGTATAATGCAAGATTATCAGTTGATTTTAAAGTGGATAAGTTATTAAATGCAGCAGCACTTACTCTTACTGGCCATAATGGAATTGTAAATGGTTCTAATTCATTCATACAAAAGCTAAGCATCACTGTAAATGGAAGACAAGGTTATAGTTGTAATTATGCTATTCATTTTGTAAATATAAATAATTTACTTGAGTATAATCCCTCATATGCTAAGAGTATTTGGACAAATGAATTTTACTTTCTTGATACAACGAGACATGCAGAAGAAACTTAAAATTTACAAAAAGACAGGTAACTCATAGGAGGAATACTGGTTATAACGCTGATGATGCAGGAGAAATGTTGGATGATGTTGTAGCAAATTATAACAAAGGTTTTGCAGCAAGAAAAGCACTATTGGGGTTATCATCCAAAGTGAATTGTGAAATTCCTCTTAACAGATATTCATTTTTTGAATCATTAGAGGATAAATTACTTCCCAATACAAACATTGAGTTGAATTTGATAAAGACCAAAATCTAATTTGGAGACAAGGGAATGCTGATGGCCCAGCAAATAATTACAGATTAATTATACTAAGACTACAAATTTTTGTTCCAAGATTAACATTTAATGCTGAAGGACAAAAGTTATATATGGAAAATTATCTTAAACCGTACAAATGGACTTATTTAAATGAAAATGTTGAAAGGTCAAATAACTCTAAGCAAAAGACAGGTCATTTTAGAATTACAAATGCTATTTGAAAACCAAGACTTTTTTTTTTAATTTTCATCAACACAGCAAATATTGATGGCCAAAGAAGTAATTCATTTTCGTACAACACTTTTAGTGTATCAACAGACCCAAGAACTTTGAATAGATGTTACCTTGAAGTTAGAAATGGGAATGAATACCCTTGTATTCACTACAAGCCAAATGATGATTTATCAAGAGTCTACAGGGATTTAATGTCACACATTTATGCAAATAATGATTACCAAGGTGGAACATTACTTAAAACAAGTAATTTTAAGTCTTTATTCCCATTTGTTTATTTTGACTTGACAAAACAAAAAATGGATGTCAAAGACGGAGTAACAAAACTAGCATTTCATTACGAATTACCAGACAACACAACGACAGATTATAATATTTACGCTCTTGTTCTTCACGAAAAGACAGCTGAAATAGAACAAAAAGATGGTAAGTTATCATTTAGATCTTAGATTTAATGTAATTATAAAATAAATGACAACTTATTATGAATACGGTGTAGACTTAACCATTAATCAATATAATAAATTAGCTAATTCAATAAAAAAATATCCCATTACTCTTAGATTAAAAAATTCACAACTTAAGGGCACAGATGAGTTAATGTTAACAAAAACACAAATTAATAAAATAAAAAAAAAGCATTAAAAAATGAAAATGGAATAGGAACTGACTTAAAAATATCACAAACACAAATAAGAAAAGTAGTTAAACATGGGGGAAACTTATTTACAACACTAGCTTGTTTCTCTAGGTGCTAAATTATTACCTTATGCAACAAAAGGAGTTGTAAAAGTTGCTCCTGCATTGGCTACTGGTGCTGCCACTGCATTAGGAGAAATAGAATTAAATAAAAATATTTGGAAAAGGAATTACTATTCCAAAAAAATATATACCATTGTTACCACCATTTAAAAGTCAATTTACAAAATCACAAAGAGATGAAATTAACAGAACTTAATTATCAATCAGATAAGATTTATTATAAGATTAAATAACTTCCTTTCACAACTTGTCTTAAAACATTTGCTATATCACTTATTTCAAGAAGTAGTTCAAATATTTTCGAGAATTTTTTATCATCTTGTAACCTTGTATAAGGACAATATTCATAACTATTGTGAATCTCGAAAGCTCAAGTCATTGATCGGCAACAGCGAATGAATGTTAAATGAGTTAATCAAAATCAAGTGTTCACTACAGTGTTCATTGACAATGAAACCTTTGCAACGTCTTTCAATTGTTCTTCGTTGGCTCCTCGATGGGGACCTTCCCTGGTCTCCTCGTGAAAGACATCTTCCTGGAACACTTCATCTGCAGTCAACAATAGAACGAGCTTGTGTATAGGTCTGTCTAAATATGATGGTGGGCGTTGGGGTTTGCCACTATCATCCAAATTCCCGTCTGCCATCAGCAACCTGACCTTTCTGACATATCCGTCGTCACTTGGGTACACCTGCACTACTTTACCAAGGGGCCACTCTTTGCGCGCGCTTTCACTTTCCTTAGAGATGACTATATCACCAACAGCAAGGTTTCTCTTAGGCTGGACCCACTTTTGCCTACCTTGTAACATTTGAAGATACTCTGCCCGCCATCTCACCCAGAATTCATTTGCAAGATACTGTACTCTTCTCCAACGTCTACGACAATACATATCGGCTCTTTGAAACTTTCCTGGGGGCGGTAACACTCTTTTAGGTTTCATAGTAAGAAGATGGTTAGGAGTCAACGGCTCTGGCGCTTCTGCATCACATAAATTATCGACGCTGAGGGGTCTTGAATTAATAATGCACTCGACTTCTGTCAAGAGTGTTCGCAATGTCTCATCATCAAGTTGGCTGCCAGCTTGTAACAGTAGTGGTTCAAGTGCGTTGCGTACACTACGAATCATACGTTCCCATGTCCCGCCCATGTGACTAGAATGGGGTACGTTCAACTTGAATGGAATCCACTCGCATCCATTCCTTAGCAAATAGTCTTGAACATGATCTTGATTCATCTCACATAATGCTGCTTTCAGTTCACTTCGTGCACCAATGAAATTTGTCCCTTGGTCGGACCTCAGTTGTCTCACAGCACCTCTCCGATTCATGAAACGTCTCAATGCATTGATAAATGAAGAACTCTCCAATGAATTGGCAGTCTCTAGATGAACACTTCGTGACCCCATACATGTAAACAATACTCCATAGCGTTTAACTTCACTTCTTCTCTCTTTGACAATGAACGGTCCAAAGTAATCAACGGCACAAAACGAAAAGGGAGGGGCTGGTTCAAGTCTGTCGTCAGGAAGGCAGGCCATCTTCTGCTGCTCAGTGGGCCTACGTAGTCGTCTACATGTCACACAACTCGATATAAACCTCGCTACTTTTGATGAACCATTGATCAACCAATAGCCACTTTGCCGCAACTCGTTATGCGTCATACCACGACCCATATGGTTCACTTTGAGATGGTGATGTTGAATCAACAGTTCAGTCAAGTGTCCTTTTCGCGGAATAATGACTGGATGCTTCAGATCAACTGGTGTATCTGCTCTTCTGATACGACCACCAACACGGATTATGCCATCATGGTCCACAAACGGATCCAGTTTGTACAGCGAACTGGTCTTTCGTAACGCTTGGTTCCTCTTTCTGGCTTGGTTTCTGTTTGTTTCTCCGTTGGTTACATTTAAGTCGCAGAGAATTTGAAGTTCCTCACGGAAATGTTCGTACTGCAAACATCTGATGATGGTCTTCTCTGCCTCCTGAAGCTCTGGAAGTGTAACTCTCAGTATTGACTTCTCAACTTCTGTACTTGACCTTGTTACTGGACTCTCGGGTTTCTTAATTTCCCTTCTTTGAAGCTTGGACTTCAGACGTAAACATAGAGCTATGACCTTTATAGCACGGTACCAGCTAGATACACCATCTAGTCTGCTTGTTTCAAATTGATCTGGAAATGGAGCAACACTTCTGACCTTCGTGGTCAAAACAGACACTTTCTTCACCTCCGGGTCAGAGTCTTGAAGGCGAGGCAGCTCCACGTTTTCTGGTTCACAGGGTCCGCTTCTCCACAAGAATTCTGGACCAGTTAACCACAGAGATCCTTCAACCAGCTGCCTTGCGGTGAGTCCTCTTGATGCTTCGTCTGCGGGGTTGTTGTTTGTGTCTACGTAAAACCATGCGTTGGGATCGGTTAGGTCTCGGATTTGCTGCACTCTGTTAGCAACATAAACGTGAAACCTCTTGGCTTCATTGTTAATGTATCCGAGAACTACTCGGCTATCCGTCCAGAAGAACTCTTTCATCTCCGGGTACTCCAACTCATTTCTCACGAACTCACTCATTCTTGCAGAGATGGTAGCAGCGGCTAACTCCAGCCTTGGAATAGTCTTGTGTTTAAGGGGGGTTACCCTGGCTTTTCCGACGATGAAGGAACAATGAGCTTGATCGAGTTCGTTAATCAATCTTAGATAACAGCATTGACCATAACCTTCCACTGAAGCATCTGAAAAATAGTGGACCTCCACTGCTTTCACTGGGCCAAAGTTGTCTGGCTTGAAACATCGCTGTATCTCTAGTTTCTCCAACTGTACGATTTCTCGCCGCCACTTTTCCCACTGTGGGTGTAGATACTCTGGAACAGGGCTATCCCAATCCAACTTGTCTTTGCACATCTGCTGAAGAATCTGTTTACCTCTGAGTGTAACAGGGGCCAGGTACCCATTAGGATCATAAATGGAGCCAATAGTGGACAATACACCTCTTCGAGTTAAAGGGCGATCATGAAGTTCAATCCGGAACCGGAAACTGTCACTTTCAGCGCACCACATCACGCCTAGAGCTCTTTCAATAGGTAATGGATCTACAGCTAAGTTCAGTTCCTTTATTTCCTTTGAATGGTCATCAACCGGAAAGGCTTCAAGAACTTCTTTCTTGTTCGAGACTATTTTATGTAATCTGAGACAAGCCTTGCTACAAATTGCTTGACTGGCCTTGATTAACTGAATGGCTTCGGGTACCGTTGATACAGATTTTAGTCCATCATCTACGTAGAAGTCCTTGCGTATGAACGCCGCAGCATCTGTACCAAACTCTTCTTCGCCATCGTCAGCTGCTCGCCTAAGCCCAAAGTTGGCGCAACCTGGGGAACTGCTGGCACCAAACAGGTGAACTTTCATACGATAGTCGATTACTTCCTTTGATGGGTCCCCATCCAACCACCAAAGAAAACGTAACAGATCTCTGTGTTCTTCAGCAACCACGAACTGATGGAACATGCTCTTGATGTCCGTCATAAATGCAACGCTTTCCTTGCGAAAACGACACAAGATACCCAACAGATCGTTCATAAAGTCAGGACCTTGCAGCAAGTAGTCATTGAGGCTGACTCCGTTAAACTGGGCCGAACAGTCAAACACCACCCTTATCTGTCCTGGTTTCTTTGGATGGTATACACCTGTATGCGGTACGTAATTGACTTTACCGTCTTGAACTTTAAGACGATCTACCGGAACTTCCTCTGCACATTGTAAGATTATGTCCTTCATGAAGGCCTGATAATCAGTAAAGAATTTCGGATTCTTCTTGAATCTGGCCTTCAATTGGTTCCATCTCTTTACTGCGAGTTGGCGGTTATTTGGGAGACACACACTGTCTGATTTCAACGGAAGTGGCATCACGTAACGTCCATCCGATTGTTTCTTTACTCCGTCCTCAAGAATCCTTAGAAATCTCTCATCTTCCATAGAATAAGGTTTGTACTTGGAACTTGTCTCAACAAAGTCAGTCTCTAACACATGGAGAACTTTCTCTGGGCCAATAATCTCTTTAGCCTTCGTGGCGAATGCAAACTGGCTACGAATTTCTGAAGCTGCAACTCTATTGCACACACCCTTGTCTGTGTTTTCAACATCATTAGACTTGCAGACTCTTCCAATAACTCCCCAACCAAGTATAGTCCTCTGAGCGTACGGCTCGTCATCTTCACCGGCAACTATTTCCCTGGGTCGGATAGCTCTTGGGCAATTGTTTCCAATCAGGATAGAAATTTCTGCATCTGGGTGGTACGGTGTCAACTTATCGGCGATGGGCTTCAGATGTTGCCATTCCCTAGCCACTTCAGGTTTTGGAATCTGCGACCGGTTAGCTGAAACAAGTTCCCGGGTGAAGGCCACTGGCATCTTCACTACACATTCTCTATGGTAGTCAAGAATCTCTAGCCCAGATATCTTTTTAGTTTTAACACGGGCATTTTGCTGCTGCATTGTTGTCAACAGAAGCTCGGTTGATGGGCCTTGCAGGTTAAACCGTTCACAAAGAGTCTCAGACACAAAACTGACATTTGAATGATCGTCGAGGACTGCATACTGCAAGATTTCCTTCTCTGGCTCTCCCACTGGTCTGACCCACACTGGTACTATCATGGTGTGATCAAATCCACCGCTTTGTTCAGGAATTAGACATACACTCATACAATTTGAGATGGCAGCATTGTCTTGTGTTAGTTCCTTGTGAAGGCATGTGGGATGTGTTCCTGAGCATGTTTTCATTTTGCATTTCAACCTCTCCTTGCAGTTCGCTACCTGATGACTCTTACTGGCTGCACAACCCATACACAAACGTTCGCGGAAGAAGAAGTCTCTCCTTTCACTGAAAGGCTTTCTACAGAAATCAGCGCAGTCATCTAACTTGTGTTTTGCACCACAAAACAGGCACTTCGTCAAACCATTTGGACCAGGGTCCTTTGATTTACTAGAATTAGTGGGGTCTGATTTACTGTTACCACCACCCTTAGCTGATGTAGAAAGAGAACTACCCTTCTCATTATCTGGTTTCAGCTTCGGATTTCTGTTAAATCTTGGACTACTTGATGTGGCGAGGCCTTCTAACTCTGGGATATTTGCCTTTTCTGCGGCTTCTCTGATGAAATCTGCAAACTTAACAAAGGTAGGGTAACTGGCTTCACCATGGGTATGTCTCCATTGTTTAATTGCATCTCTCCACTTGGTTTCAAGGTAGTAGGGTAACTTTGATAGTAACTTTACATTCTCCTTTGCATAGTCCAGTACAGAAAGACCTGGAATGGTGTTCTTTGCTGCTAATACCTTGTCTAACATGTCTGAGAACTCCCTTAAGGCACTGGCATCCTTGGGTCCTATCTTAGGCCACTTCTCCAACTTGTTAATAAATGCTGTACTCACAACATTACAGTTTCCATACCTTTCCTGCAATACAGACCTAGCTTTCTGATAAGCATCTTCTGTCCCAATCAGAAGATAATGTTCCACAACTTGCTTTGGCTTTCCAGTTACATACTGATTCAACATATTCAGCTTGATGTCTGCTGCCAGTGGTCTAGAGTCAACTAGAGCATTAAAGGCACTCTTCCACACAGGATATTGCAGGGGGTCTCCTTCAAATACTGGAATGGTCAGTTTTGGAAGTTGTCCAGAAACAAACAGTTCTTTGCTCACAGTACTTTGTTCTAAGTTAGCTTCTGTTAACTTGTCCATACACCTTTCTAATGATGAAGCAACCTTTTCCCACCCTTCACAGAAGGAGTTAACTTGACCTTGAGGATGAACAAACTGGTAACTTGAAGGGGAATTCATAACTGTTGACATAATTGGTGATGGACCACTTATGGAGTTAGTTACAACAGGATCAGTTTTTGCCGACGAGAAAGCTTGTGTACAAGCTGCTTCTGTTTGAATGGGAAGACCGAGTTCAGGTTCAAAATGACGAACAGCAAATACTGACTGTGTTACGGCTCCCGGGGAGAATGATGGAGCAGAAGCCCGCAGACCACATGTTGTAGTCTTTGGTGTGGATGTTGTTGTCAAAACAGGTGTTTGGGATACATGTACTTGGGACTGAACTGATGTATTAGTCTCATTTGCACGGGTAGTTACTGTTAGAGATTGCAAGAATCTTTTCACTCCTTCGCCTTTACTCTCACTAGGAAGATTGACTAGATCTTCTTCAAGGGAGGGTGTTTGCTCATTATCAATCTCTTTGCATACACTTAACTTGGCTCTACTAAGTTCAAGTTCCCTCTTAAGTTTGAATTCTTCCAGTTTCTGCTCCTGTTTTAACCTTTCTATTTCTAAGGCCTTTTCTTGTTCCACATAGGCTAGCTTCACCTTCAAAGCAGCTTCTTCCTGTAGAAGCTTATATTTATCTACTTTAGTTGAAAGTACACTGTCTGAACTTGATTTTGACTTGACACTTTTGGTTGTTTTACTCCTCTTTGAACCCTTAGAAATGACAGAATTAGACTCCAAAACTGTTTGTTCCAAATACTTTATCTCATCCCTCACATCTCTTTCAAAATCAGACCACTCACCACAAACTTGCTCCCAGATGTTCCTGACCTTTGCTAACTCATCGTCTTGAACTGTTTCCAAAATGTCATTATATGCATCCACAAATTCATTCCACAGAACCTGTGCCTTACTAAGCTCTTGCTTCCACTTTGATAATTCATTACAATGTCCCCGAAGCAACAGTGTTTTTCTCAGTGTTCCCGTAAAACTTGACCTTTTATTCTTGAAAGAGTTCAACTTTATATCGTTTTGATAGGATTGACCCTTTTCGGTTAGCTTCCTAATACGAACTTCCGACGAATGCTGTTCATTTTCCACATGGAAAAATCCGTTGTTTTCGGCATTCTCCGATAGATCAACAATTAAAGGCGAAGACTTCTCGCAAACATCATCCAAACAATTATTTGAAGCGGAACTTACCACCTCACCACAAACATCCGACATTGGATCCTCAGGAATATCACTCAACTCTCGAGACATGACGAGTACTAAGTCCAAACCAAAGGCGATCAGAACTAGCTTTCTACAAAGGCTTACACCACTTGGTATCCATTCAAATCCTCCACAGGTCGTCCGGCTTTCGTTATGAACTTCTTGTTGTGACAGCGATGACTTTACAGTGGTTAAAAGCTTCACCAAGGACCATTAAGTTGTTATTGTGGCTGCCCTCGAAAGTCGTACTTGGCATCCGAAGGAGTTTCGTTGTTATTCACAAGAAAAAAGAGAAAAACTTGAATCGTCAGATCTTTCCTTTATCTCCAAATAATCTTTAACTCTTCAGTTCTTCAGATAATAGTTCTTCAGATAATAGTTCTTCAGATAACAACTTAGTCTGCCTTACACGATACAGATGAGCGAAGGATTACATGGATTGTAAACCTAAATCACACATGTGATAAACAAGAACATGGCGGCAACTAGCACGAGTCCTAAGCAAAATGGTAACAGCCGCTGACCATAAATACTGAAAACTCCTTACTACAGCATTGCTGTAGTAACACAAGTATTGTTGAAAGATGGAATAAAACCATAAAAAACAAAATGTGGAAAATGTTTACTACAAACAACAATACTGTTTGATGGGATAAAATAGATAAATTAGTTCATGATTACAATAATACGAAACATTCAAGTATAAAAATGAAACCTGTTGAAGCAAGTAAAACGAAAAATGAGAATAAAGTATTTACCAATTTATATGGTGATTTAATATATGAGAAACCTGAAAAACAAAAATTTGCGATAGGTGATAAAGTTAGAATTTCAAAATATAGAAGACAAGTATTTGATAAAGTTTATACTTCAAACTGGACAGAGGAGATATTTGTGATTGATCGCATTATACCTACCAGACCTGTTACTTATTCCATTGTTGATTTGATGGGTGAGGCGATTAAAGGTTCTTTTTACGAACAAGAATTACAAAAAGCAAAACAACAAACATTTAGAATAGAACACGTATTGAAACGAGATAACAAAAAGAAAAAAACATTAGTAAAATGGAGTGGTTATTCTGCTAAATTTAACTCATGGATTAGTTTTAAAGATTGGGTAAATATTTAATACTTTATTAGTATTAAATATTGAATTTAATGTTAAATGTAAAAAATTAATCATCAATATCTGAAATAAAAACAGATTTATCTTCATCATCTTCTTCATCTTCATTATCACTTTCTTTAATCGATAGTAATGCTTCTCTTTGTTTAAGTATTTTGATACACACTTCGTGCGCTTCAATCTGTAACGAAACTATATTTTTACTCACATAAATTGACTCAATAATTATTGCCATTTTTGTATTAAAATATCGATTAAGATACTCAAATGGATCGATTTTTTTCTCATCTTTTGTTCTAAACAATGATAATATTTTCTTGGTTTTATCGGAATAAATTAGTTTAACATATAAAACTGGTGATGCTGATTCATCTTTCTTTTTCTTTGTTTTACCTTTTTTGCCTTTGTATTCTATTTGTTTATAATAGAAGATATTTGTAAAATTAGATGCAAGGTCTGGACCATATTCTTCCTCAATATGTTGCTGACAAAAACTAAAAATATTACTTAATCCATCAAAAAAAGCTTGTTCTTTTTCATTAGGATTTTCGTCTTTTTTCCAAAGACAAACTGGAATTGAATAACCTGTTAATTAATTGGTCTGTTTCTTGATTTTTTCTTTCAGTTACGCCAAAGCAAAAAAGTAATGGAGTTTCAATAACTAACGGTCCATTCTTTCGATTTGAATATTTTGTTTCAATTTTGATTCTTTTATATTTGAGTGTGGAATTAGTAACTGAGTATTTTTTTGCCTCATGAAATACTAAATTTTCTTTGCTAAGGTTATCGAATTTGGTAAGTTGCATTTTATTAAAATAAATATTTCTTTAAATTATAAATATTCAAAAGTATATTTTTTTTGATAATCTTTAATATGGTAAATTCACATTCCAGTAATTAGCATATCTTGGTATTTTATAGGTATACTCATCATCTTTATTTTTGATTTTCTTAACTCTTTCAAGATATTTTTCTCTCTTTTTTTCATCACCATGAATCAAAGAGTCATCTTTTTTAATTGAACCAAAATAAATCTTTTTACCAGCATAATCTACTACGTATTTATTGTATACTCTACTAGAATAACCTAATGATGTGGCTCCAAGCTTTTTTGCTTTTTTTTTTGTTGCTTTTCAAAAGCTTCACCTGTTACAACTTTTCTTACTACTTCTTGTTTTATAACTACTTTATCATCATCAGTTTTTTCTACTTTTGGTTTATTTTTTCTAATTACTTTTTTAACTTCTTTTATTATTTCATCAGATGAATCATAATCAGTGACTAATTTTATTTCATCATCATCAGATTCATTTTTTACTTTATCACTGGATTTCTTTTTATAATTTAAATCTTTTCCAGTTTTTGGTTTCATATTTTCTTTTATTTATTGTTCATATAAAAGAATAATAAAATAAATAAAATGAAAGTGGAAACAGATGAAAAAGTTAATGTAAAAATATTTGCTGATAATAAATATGTTGTTTTTGTTGTAAATGATGAAACATGTAGTGCTGATATTACTTTTCAAGATAATTATAAATATGATGAAAATTTCGCCAGCTTAATAGTAGATAAATTGAAAATTAATGCTGACTAAAGTCTTACATTAATTTTGTAATATAAGACTTAAATTTTATTCATATTTCTAATATTTTAAATTTTGCATTCAAAGTATTTAATTTAAAATTATCAAAGTTTATTCTCTCTTCATTTGCTTCTCGATTAATATTAATTACTTCTAACCAAATATCAGTATAACGTGGGGGTAAATCTTCATTATCATATCTATAATAAATACATCTTTCACCCTCTAAAAAAAATACATCTTCATTACCACGATCAAGCAATGAATACTCTCCATCTCTGTCTTTATTTATTTCTGATCTTAAAAATGAATAACCGTATTTTTTTTTCATGATATTCTCTCTCGAAATACTTATCAAATGATTTATGAAGTTTTTTACTTGAATAAGGTAAACTAATAATTTTGCCATTATAACTGATTTGGGTATTGCAGTTTACTGTGTTTACCTTTTTATTGAATTACGCTTTTCTTTAAGCTTCTTTAAAAAAAATCAATTTTATTTTTCTGACTCAGATTATAAGTTATTCTAAGGTATTATAAGTTATTATTTACTGAATACTTATGATAACCTGAATTATATCCCACCCCATCTCATACTATTTTCCGATTATCCCCATATTAAGTCAATATTTCGTAATTATTTTAAATACTATATTTTATCATTAATTTTGTGATTAAAACTATCTGCTAAAAATAGACAAATTTTTAATAACATAAATAAACAGAATAATACGACAAACAGATGGTAGCTCGTCATTTTTCTGATTAATTTATGTTAATAAAAATATTTCTAAAATCCGCTTTTGCTTTTAAGTACAAAAACAATGATAGAAAATAGACAGTAAAATTTAAATGACAGATGACGGTAGATATGACAAGGATAATCAGAAAATAGTATGAGATGGGGTGGGATAGAAGACAGGTTATCATAACTACTGTCGAGTGTAGTTTATGGGGCTATTTACTTTATGCACGTTTGTAAGATTTGAGACAATGATCTGACCGAGTATCAGGTTTGATTATAAGCTCATAGAACTTTAAAAAGGCTTCAGACATTTTCTCACCGCAAATAGAAAGAAAACGTTCCAAATAAAATTTATTTATAATTCTGGTTGTAAAAGAAAGCTTTGAGCGATTTTCTTGCCTCGAGTTCATCTTTGAAAAAAGCAAAGACCGGGAAACCGGCTTAAAACATAAACAAGGATTTTCAGAGACACTTGAATACTTGTCTTCGTGATTGAAAATTGTTGTCTCTGTATATTTTTCACCGAATTATTTTCCTTTTATTATTGGCTATTAGTAGACTCTTTGCAATTTTAATCGCTGTGCCGTTTTTTTTTTTCAGTCGTTCATGAACATCGCTTGCAGGAGTAGTCAAAATGCAACGCGTATCAAACGCTTTTGAAGATTACACATCGTTATAAAATCATTAGATAAAAAATAAACATAATAAATTATTTATCATGTTGAAGCGTATAACTCTAAATGTTAATTTAAACCGTAGACTTTGGCGCTTTTCAAAAGTGAGAACCGGCTAGTCGTACAGGTGATTTTGGAAAGTTTGTTGACGGTTTCGCTAAAAGCCCACGCGTGCTTCGATCGTCCTAAATATTGAATGAGTGCAATTTGTATTGCAAAATTGTGAAATACTGCATTTTGTCAGAGGTCTGTATGATAAAAACAGCCCCTCGTGGTACTGTTTCACCTCAGATGTGATGTATAAAAAGTATAAAAGGCTGGTTTACACGTCCCCAGACTTGCTGGCAAGATTTTGTAAAGTTAACTTGTCGAACGCAATTCGGTCTGATTTGTTTTCCAAGAATTTGTTTTCCAGGCCTAATCTACTATGATCAAGAGCCATTATGGCTATGCTATTTTTTGGGTGTACAAATAAGGCTATCAACTCGATGTAAGATTAAGTTCACTCTTAGCTTGGACTGTTTGCAAATTATTTTTTCTCTAAAATCACTTAGCCTTTCCCTCAAAAGTCACTTGAATGTGTTCTAAAGTTAACTGATTTGTGGAATACAAATTTTTTATTTTATTTGAATTATAAATTGAAGTTAATAGGAGCTTCGCTTTTAGTCCTGGCTTGTGTGGCTTGTGTGGGTGGCAGTACTGACTTATGGGGGTGGATGATGAGCCCCAGCCTAGTAAATAAATCAATTGTGTCTGTGATGTTATCATTGCATACAGATACATTATCTCCCTGTAGGTATGAATCATCAATGTATCCAACATTTAAATGTCCTTTACGCCTCAGTGTGGCATAAACAGGTTTGACACCTTTGTGAATAATCGAGGTGCGCAGGAAAGTCGATTTGGTAAACAGGTGAATTGAAACAGTGTTTCCTTCCAGTGGAATTTGAACAATTTTTGTTTTTTTGTATCAATAGGTATTGAATAATATTCATCACACAAATCATGTTCTCGCGCTTTCTTGCTCGCTTTCCTCTTCGTGAGCAATTTCTAATTCTCCTTTGAACGTCTCAAACGCCTCAGCGATGGTATTAGCCGTGCTGGTGGACGTGGCTGATAGTGTTAGGTTGAGGTTATCAACTCCTTCTCGCATAACAGTCAACATGAGCTGCATATCTTGTGATACAGCAGGAACACGAGAGGCGTCATTTATGGCTTCACTATCTGTTACAATCAACTACTTCTCGCATAACAGTCAACATGAGCTGCATATCTTGTGATACAGCAGGAACACGAGAGGCGTCATTTATGGCTTCACTATCTGTTACTTGTTTGTCGATGGTTTCGGACGAAGAGAGGATATTGCCTGCCGGGATAGGATTATGGATTTGACTTCCAGTTTGAAATAGGTTTTGAAAAGAGAGAGGTAACGTTTCATGGGGGTACAAGCACATAAAGGATCCGACTTGGAATGAAAGCAAACTATAAAATGATGGCAAAAATGCCAAGTTTTTTTAGTATGATTACAAAACAAAGCTATGAGGACTATCTTAAGGGCAAACCACCTGACTTGTTCACAAACGATAAGAGACAAACTAGGACTTTAAACTCCATCTAGTAGGCGAAGATTTATGCATCTTCAGCTGGTGTTCAATATTATTAACAATCAGCTTTGTCCTACGGAACTTCATAATTATTTGACCTTGAGATCCGAATGCCGTGGTAAGACCTTCAGAGAAATTCATGAGAAGTTCATCTGCCTAAGTAAATTAAAATCCACTATTAGCCAGTTTACCTTTAGATTTACAGGAGCAAAGGATTGGAATAAGTTACCTTTTTGAATTACGGGTTGCTGGAAAAAAAAATTAGGATCTTTTAAAAGGAAGACATTTAGGTATTTGCAAGAATAAGACAAAACACAGCATAAAATAATGTAAATATGCAGATTAATTCATTTTCATTTTTTAACACCTTTTTTATTGTAAATATTAGTCTTTCCGCTTTTTCCGCTATTCACTGATTCACCTCCAGTTCCTCCGAGCGAGCGACGCAAAACTCGCTAAGTTGAGAGCAAAATGCTTTCCCGGTTTGCTGCCGTAAACAAACAAAGACATTTCAGAAAAAATCAAGCAACCTGTTCCCGAAATACATGAAGAAGGTGACGAAGTTCTGTTTGGAAGTTTTAACAGGTAAGCATTGTTTTTGTGTCTTGAATTTCTCGGTGAAACCGGTGAAAACGTTTTTTTGTTTACACATGCAAATTAAGCTTAAGTCTTGCGTTTCTTTATTTAGTTGACTTGTTCATAAATAAACTTAAAACTAAATTTAATAATCTTTTTTTACAGAATGATTTTGAATACAAAAAGAATTCACAACTCCTTTGGATGAAATTTTCCCGCAAGAGCTAAACAAATCCCTTCAAAAGTTATATTTGTCGGTAAGAAAAAGCGACAGCCGCGGCCGTTTGCTCATTGCGCGCCAAAATTGTAATCGTTGGCAACAGCAAATGAGTTTAAAATCATCCTTTTCGTGCTTAATTATCTCACTGTTTTAGTATATAGTAGAATATTCATCCCTGGATATTGTTATTCATGACATTATAATTCGGTATGGGGAATCAATCTGACCTGGGACAAGCCCAAGACAGACTGAATTGAAGACATGAATAGGTAATCTGCAACCCTACTTACTCGCTGGGGAGGGTGGGTGGGTCGCCAATCGCCTTCGTGTAGGATAAAGTGAAATGAATGGGACAATGCGTGCCAGTGTTTCCTATTATATATACTCATTTGCATATCATTAATTAACCCCCAGGGATGATATTTACAATTCAGATGGGACGTGAATAGTATAATATTCATCCCTGGGTATTGTTATTCATGACATTGTAATAAGGTATGGGGAGTCAATCTGACCTTCCCCAAGCTACCAAACCATACGCCATTGTATAAGAACCCAATCACCGTGATGCCGCTCCCAATAACCAACCTCTCTCCGCAATCCTTAATCCCAACCCTCCAAATCCAACGAATACAACTTTACAAGCTAAGTTACATTTATTCATTCACTATTACCAACTTAGCACTCCACACGATTCAAGAGTTTGAAGTTATATAATACACACTTTTTTTCCTTGACTCGCTTTTAAGACATTCAGTCAAGAAAGTCTAATAGAAACCCTGCAAAATATCAAAACGATTGTAGCCTTCACCAGTATCAAAACGAAGATCTACCAAGTTGGTAACCACACCTTCCGGGTTAACAACTTCTTTCAACGAGAAGTAGGCCAAAGGCTGCGCCGCTTTTTTCCAGCCCGGAGAACCCTACGAAGAAACCAAGAAGCGTGAAGTTTTCTTTTGCTGGCTGTTGGCGTAAGGCCACGGAGTAAACATTTAGCCTGGTTGGAGGAATGGTTCCTTCCCTTGACGGCAGTCTTTGACTGATGGAAATGTAGTCAACTTGAAGAGGATCGACCAATATTATTGTGCAACCTTGAGGACGGTCTCGTTTGTTGCTTTGTCTTCTAAAACGAGGATTCCATGAAACTGAAAGATATCAAGTCGAAGATACTGCTTTAGGCTTTCTGCCTCCTGTTCATTTGCAATGACGATATTGTCCAGTTCGTCAACTCGTGTTCGCAGTTTTTTGTTTTCCTTTTGAACTCTATGTTCTCTTCCTTTAGTGCTTTGATTGATTTGATCACTTGGTCGAAATTCATGCTAATAAAGTCTCGGCTCTTTTCAATTTCGTCGATTTCTTTCTTATATAATTTATAGTGCTTTAATTTAGCATCAGATCAGTGAGTAGGTCAGACTGTTGTCGAAGGTGGTGATCTATTAGATCTTCAAAGCTTTCGCACCATTTCATCGGAGACGCCATATTGCCATCACTCTCAGTTTCCCCGTTTTCCTGAATAAAGACTTCATCTTGCTCAGTAGAAGAGTTATTTAGTTTTTGGCTCTGGGTCTTGGCTTTATTCTTTGCTTTTGGAGTCATGGTCCTTCCGAGTCTCAAGACCGGTTTGCCGGATCTTTGGTTAAAGAACGAGGCATATTAAACACGGTGTGTAGGACGTTTGTTCCTTCCTGTGGCTTATGTCGGAACTTTGCTTAAAGAAAGAGTCATGCACAGTGTGTAAGGCGCTTTCGTTCGTTCGACTGGCTCATGTGGGATCTTTGCTTTAGTGAACCAATGACAACTCAGTATGTCGAGTCGAGGCAACTTGTCCACTCGTATGACTGGACAACTTAGATGCCGTCCTTAGTCAACTAATGAGATGCATTTTCCACTCAACAACTCAATGTATGTCGAGTCGCGATAACTTGCATGTACATGTCCGCTCGTATAAAATGTAAAAAATATTTTTCCACTCGTATCATGTCGACAGTCTTGGACATGACTGCCGTACAGTTTGTTAATGTGGGCTTAAAATTGACCAATCGCAGGGCGTGAACAGGCTTTACCATATAATAAGGATATGTATTTTGCGTTGCAGTTCTTCGATCACCCTGTCATCATAGACTTTCTGAATGATAGTTGGTGTGGTAATTCCTATGAAGACGACGATATATCAACAGGAGAGCGGGTTTTCTTCTCAGTTTGCTGCGTATTCGATGTTTTCATTTTCCCGCTCATATTTCTCCTCACCTCTGTAGTAGGTAATATATTTTATTCAATAGGATTTCATAAAGACTCACTTAGTTTGGGTCCGATTCCCCGTCAAGCCTATATTTTTAGGTTCTTATATTCAACCGTTCTCGTTGTTCATTTTTCTGCAAAAATTATGTTCAGTTCTATATGTCTGTCCGCAGTTTAAGATATGACTTTTTTTTTCATATTTTTCAATTGTCCATGAATGTAAAGCAAATGATCGAGAAATCCACAGTCTTTACTTACACGATATTTTGCCTTGACCATCCGCAGGATCATCGTCAACTGTCATATAATATGTTACGATGATGATCGATGATGATCACATCATCATCGTTGTCATCGTCGTTCTCGTTGTTATTATCTTTATGATGACGATTATCATCATCATTCGTCGTCATCGTCCTCGTTATCATCATTGTTATCGTTTAAACTATTTGCTTCTCTCTTTAGTCTCTTAATTATCAAAATAGAGGTGTTTTTTTAACTTGTGCACTTACCTCTTAATCCCCTTCTTTATTTAAGTTATGATAATGACAAGAGTAATAGTAGAGGGTCAAACTTAACCGGATTTATGTCGAGAAAATGTCGAGTAAGATCGAGGTAAATCGTTGATACGCTTTACGGTCGAGTCTATGACGTCACTAATTGTTATAACCTAGAAGAAAAGTGTCTTCCTCCATATTAATGAGGGTCTTCCCGCATACTAATAACTGTCTTCCTCCATACCAATTAGTGCCTAGTCAGTGTCTTCCTGCATCCTAATTCGGTATAGGTATACGTATAGGTATAGGTAAATCATGAACGTCTTCCTTATTCAATAGGCACAATGGACTTGCCTAGGCTTGCCCGGGCTCTTTTAGCCCTGATTGGTTCATGTAGAATCTCTTATGTGTTCAAAATAAGAGCGCGCCTTCCGTTCAACATTTTATTTTTAAAAGTTCAGTTTGTTGTGTTGAATTTTTTTCAAACATCGCTCCAAAAATGTAAGTTGAATCGAGCGCTACACCTGTGTTGACGACTGACGAAGTGGAAAAGTCTAGCGACAAGGGATAGCCAGTTTTATCGGAATTGTGTTTCAACTGACTTATGCGGCAAGGATTTGCAAACTCCTTCAACAATAAAACCTAATCCGCGTCAGCGGCTGCCCTTAAAGACCCTTAAAAACTCCCTTTTAACGCTGTTTTTTTTTCCTGCACGCGCTTGGCAACGCCCCGAGTTATCCCTTACAACAACTCCTTACCTTTTTAACAGTAAAGTATATAAGACAACTTTATCCTGTGAGTATACGTCTTTACGCGCCGTTAGCTATATTTAACAATTAATGAATGAGCCTGAGTATCTTATGAAGAATTATGGAGATCGGGGTGTTATCCGTCGAGGCCGTAGGCCGAAGTGGATAACACCCTCCGAGATCTCCATAATTCTTCATATGATACGAAAGCCGAAGTCACTAATTGTTTTATTATTCATTCAAAATAATTCCTAGTTTTAAAACATGGCTAAAACATGCTTACCTCCATCGATCCATCGATGTTAAGTTTATCTTCAATAGTGCACGTTCAGGGTTGTTCAGCTCCACAAATAGCAGATGTCGCCCTTCGAGTTGTCTTCTTGCTGTTCTGGCCATGTTTTTAGCTATATTTTCGCCTAGTCGCCTAGTTCTAAGTCTTGAAACGAGTGAAATGTCCGCCATTTTTCAAGTTCACAACCAAAACAACTCAACCTCGTCCCCAGGTCTTCTCGGTTAACGGTGCATTAACGTGCGAGAATGCTGCATTTTTGATGTCATTTCCTTGCTAAACAAAATTCTTCCAAATTTGGTCAGCAGTAACTGGTTATGGTGAATTAAACGTGTGCTGTTAGCCAATCAGAATCAGGGAAATATTTTGAATGAATAATAAAGCCAGTTAATTATGCGAGTTCACAAGCCCATAGTTGAATACAAATTATCTCTACGGTAAGAACCCACGGGAGCACCTTGACGTATTATTATAAAAACAATTTAAAATAACTTAAAAAGGATCAATTGAAACACGAGACAAATAATTGCTACCACTAAAACCAGACAAGAGGTACCGTTTCAAACATCATTAAAAACCAATAACAAAAAGAGTCAAATACATAGCGATAAGGAAAAAGGTTGTGAAGATTGTGAAGTCATCAATAAAACAGTTAAAGTTTGATTGTTTACAGTTTTTATTGAAACGCAACAATAAAAAAGTCCAGGAAAAAAAAAAAGGTTATATAACATTCATAATAGCACTAGTCTTGATATTGTGAAATGGGCTGCTTTTCGTACAATCGATTGAGTAAGAATTTTCGCTTATCGATCGCTAGTTCTGTCGATGACAACCAATCAAATCCTTCTGAATCTTTAAGTTCTTTTTGGGTCTCCATCACTTTTTTGAAGGTGAGATCTTTTTTCATTGCAGATTTTCATTTCATTGTAGATTCTCTAAGAGTACTTTTCTTAGCTTTTTTCTGTAAACAGGAAGAAGGGCGTTCTCGGCTTTCAGGCGGGCCACATTTTTTGAATCTTTGTTCCACTTTGTACTCATTGGTCAATGCGTTGAGCTGCGTCTCATGGCGTTTCTCGGCTTCATCAAAAATGCGTGACCAAGGCTCTAAGTTTTCTGTTTCCTCTTAGGAAGACTCCATTCCTGGGCTAGGCTATTAGGCCCACTCCCCTAAACTGGAGCCAAGTACAGCGGAAGTTAGTCAGGCACGATTTTTCGAGCATCGCGCACAGTACTCGATCGCCAAAACACAGTGTATTACCAATATTCGCTACAAATTCATTAAGGAAACACGGCTAAGGTATATTTCAACCAAAAAGTAATTGCATTTGAAATAATATGCGTCAAAAAGGCCATCTTGTAAAGTGAATACAACGGTACTCACTTGATTCAGTAAGGAAAAATTATCTTGTTCTTCCCTCTCTCCATTTCAAAGTGATCGCAGGCTCAAGTTCATTTTTTTAAAATGCATATGAAATAAGTCGTGTTCATGAGCCGCACGTTTAAACTGTCGATTTCGAACTGACCGTCTTTTACATTTACATGCAGGGAAGGCGATTTCTTACTGTCATGCGTTGATCACGCTCTACGTCCAATTTTTATGTTCTGATTGGTCAAAATTTGACGGGTGAGTTCATGCGGAAAATTTCTGCAGCCTCTGGTAACTTGCTTACTGATAGCTGGAGCTGACAGAGTTTTGTGTCATCTTGTGATGTTTTAAACTGTCTTTTTCTACTTGGTGTACAAAATGAAATACAGCTGCTAGCAAGATTGTTCTGTAATTCATGACTGGTTTGTTTATTGCGCTTTTTGTTGACAAATTCACTGCTTGTCAAGGTCATTGGAAATCCGATTTCGGATGGCATCGTTTTCAAAACGAGCTTACTCACTTGCCTTTGCTTGAGGCATAAGAGGGTTGAAAAGTCTCAAGCGATTCTGGAACACTTGATGACCTTCAGAAACAGCTTTAGAAGCAGCATCTCGACTGGTAAGC
This sequence comes from Porites evermanni, assembly GCA_942486025.1. Lineage (NCBI taxonomy): Eukaryota > Metazoa > Cnidaria > Anthozoa > Scleractinia > Poritidae > Porites > Porites evermanni. The sequence goes on from CALNXI010001320.1 coordinate 67,841, forward strand.
CTGAGCAATTACTGTCTTTGATGTGTGTTTTTTTTTTTTCGGTCAAGTGTCTGGTTTATGCGGCTTAAGTTTATACACGAGCAATGATCTAACCTACAATAGTATCAGGTTTAAAAAGCTTTTAGACATTTTTTGGCCGCAAATTCAAAGAAAAGGTTCCGAAGATTATTTAGTTATGATTTTGGCTGTAAACAGAAAGCTCTGAGCAGTTTTCTTGCCTCGAGTTCATCTTGAAAAAGAGCAAACACCGGGAAGCCCGCTTCAAACATAAATAAGCTTATGCTTACCTGACTCATGATTTTCAGAGACACTTTACTCTCAATACTTCTCTTCGTGAATGAAAATTATTGTCTCTGTACATGTTTCACCGAATTATATTTATTTTATTGATTGTTTGTAGTCCCTCTCGCAATTTTTATCGCTGACCGGTTGTTTCCAGTCGAACATATACAACGCATGCAGGAATACTCAAAACGCCGCGCGTAAATATCACTCGCTTTTAAAGATTACACATAACAAAACCATACACAGTTTAATGAATAAAGGGAAATAAAACCTAAACATAACAAATTCTATATCATGTTGAAGCGTAAATGGAAAGTCTATTAATCGCACTGCAAATTTGGTGCCTGTCAAAAGGGAGAACCCGTCCGGCTGGCCGAAAAGTGATTTTTAGAATTTTTTTTATCGTTTTCATTAAAAGCCCATAATTATTACCCTGCATATCACATAGGACCAGATTTTTCTAACTGAAACGTCCCGGCATTATAGAATTCTCTTCATGAAAACCTTTTATAATTCAATGCTATAATTTGTTGTGCAAAGGAAGCGCGTGCTTTGATCGTCTTGGATATTGAATAAGCGCAAATTCTCTCGCAAAATTCTGTCCGTATGATAAAAAAAGGCCTCATAGTACTATTTACCTGAGACGTGAGGAGAAAAAGTACGTTTAAAAGGCTGGTTTACACGCCACCAGATTCGTCGCCAAGATTTACTAATAACCTAAACTTGCCGAACACAAAAAATCGGTCCTGATTTTTATTTTGGCCTCTCTTTTAGACAGAGGAATGCAACATGTAAATCGGCTGCCACCAAGGACTATCGTGGCGCGTGTGTTTCCTAACATTATATTATTATCCATAGTCTCTCTAACGGAGTAATGTTGGAGAGACAGGTGAATAGCACATTATGATGCAACAGCTAATAAAAATACAATACTCGAATAGGTCTATTTGTTTTCCAGGCCTAATCTACTGTGATCGAACATGATTGCTATTTTTGGTTGCACAAATAAGACTATTTAATAATTCGATGTAAAATTTGTTTCACTCTTGGACTGTCAAATTATTTTTCTCTAAAATCACTTAGCCTTTGCCTCAAAAGTCAAATGAATGTGCCCTGATCTGTGGATTACAAGTTTATTGTTTGATTTAAATTATGAATTTATTAACGAGAGCTTCGCTTTTAGCCCTGGCTAAATCTATATATTAGGCAATAACAATGGGTGACGCCTTATGCATAGCAATGATTTACCTCGATTTTGTTCTACATAAATCCGGTTAAGTTTGATCCTCTATCACTACTGACAAGCAGCATATAAGTTTAATTCTAACGTCATTTTAACTTCTGACCAACCCATTTGTCGACCTCTCCACAGGGAAACGGAAAAAATACAATCAATTTTCCAAGATTCCCCGTTCCATCTTCGTACGGGACACTATAAGCTACTTGATACTGCTGGGGCTGCATTTGGCTTTGAGTGTTGAGTCTTCTCAACTGTCGTTAAGTGTTCTTGAATGGGCAATTTTGGTTTTATTCGCTGGTCGCCTTTTAATTGAAATGAAGCAAATGATCCACTTTGCGAGAAAACCTTCAGAACACAAGATCAGTGGATTTTCACTCATTAAAGCAAAGATCAGCGATTTCATACTCACCTATTTAAGGTATAAATATATTTGTTGTTTTCTTTGATTTTATAATCGTCATGGTAGCATGAATTTCTCTATAAAGTCTTCAATCATGTACTAAATTCCATTTACATTTCCTTACAATCAGGCTTTGACATAACTGATAAAAACTGGCCGGGAGAACTGACGTTCCCTCTACTCGTTTGTGCAATTTCACATGATAATACGCTGTATAAGGGGCGTAACTTGAGAATTCGAAGTTGGACGCACGGGAAGAAATGCTAGTGCGCCGAAGACACTATGTACATTCCCCGAAATGATCGCGACCCCGAAATGATCCACAAACCTGAAAGGTCCCCAAATCGACCCTAAAATGATCCCCAATTAATTTTGGGAACGGAATTATATTCTAGAGCTATGGATTATTCAAAGTGCAAAGCATTAATAAAGTGTCACTAAATAATAATCTTCACTTACCCGCATTCGTTAAAAACTATTTAATTTGGGATTACACTTTGAACTGGATTAAATGAAAATAATTTTTTAATACACAAAGTCTAGTATATTTTTAGTAACACCATGAACTGTATGTTAAATTCTAAACTATGATGTTAAAACTGCATGCCTTGGATAATAAATTTTAAAAAAGGTGTTTTAATAACACTTTTTCAAATTTTAAACGACTGCAAAGATGCAAAAGCCGAAATAAAGGCGATTAGATGACAAAAGCGCTGGGAAAAAAAACCATATACTGTAGTGAAATGTTAATAAATGGTTAAATGCGATTCAAGAACGTAAACGCTGCAAATTTAGGGTCTCGCAAATTCTATTTCCTTTGTTTTGTAAGATGGTTTCTTGACGGGGATATCTGTCTAGCAAGAATTTACCAGGACCAGGACCATTTAATATCCGTCAGCAACACTAACTGGTTCAGCTAAATAAGTAACAGTAACTAACCAAAAACTACTGACCGACCTCTAAGCCAAAACCTGGCAACTTATATAAGTAAAACGTAGGTACGTTCAGGCTTGCTGACCATGATCGTTGCCAACGTCGTTCTAAATGACTTATTCAAACTTCCGGTTAATCACAAAAGTGGCTAAAAACAAACTCCTGATCCTCAGATTGAACTATTCAAGAACGAGGAAACCAATAAAAGCTTGACAACTAAACCCACGAGGCTCTAACTTCAACCTAAACAGGAACTCTCATGTAGGTATTCAGCTATCGTCCCAAAACGGATCCAGTTCAAAGACTGACAATCAAACCTAATTAATCCTTAAGATAAATGACACTTATGTCAACAAACCCATCAAAAAGGCAATAACACTAAAAAAAACCTATTAACACATTATACGGGTTAGCCTTGATCTTTAAGGTGATTCCCTGGTTTTGCACTGCGCATCTCTTACTGCGCATAACAAGATGGCCGCCGTAAAAAAAGCGCATGTGAAGTAACATTATTAAAATGAAGTTGACTGAAGAGAAACGCTATTGGAATTTTTGCTTGCGGTTGTTTCTTGCCGAGGTGAGACTCAGTGTGTTGGGAATGTGCATAACGTAAGCAGAACGCGTGTTGCTGAGTTCGACTTCCTCACGGAGAACCTCGATAGTGGATATTTAACTTGTGCTTACTCACTTCGATTTTCATTTAAACGCTTTCTTTACCACATTGTGTCCTAAATGTGATATTTCGATGTGAATTCTGTAAAAACGGATTTTTTAATACTTTCTTCCCCCTTTCACATACATTCTATTTTGAAACTCGCCCTAGTCCTCTCTCAAAAATCGGAGAAAATGCATTTGGTGCCACTTGCTGCAGCTCCACCGCAAAAACGAGTTCGGTGACCTCCAGTTTTTATTTCAAGATTTTAGTAAGGACAGTGCTTCCTTTCGATGAGAAAAAAATTGGCACAAATCTATGTTCAGTTTTTTAAAAATTTTACTAAATTGTACGGATTGAGCTATCACGGGTCGAATAGCGCGTGTCCAATTCAATTCTATTTTGGAGTGTAAAGTAAAAACAAGGGCATTAAAAGGCATTTTTCTGGTATGTAAGTTGATAAACAATACATTAAAGTCAAATTCTGTGCGATACCACATGCATCATCGAAAAAATCTCTCGTTTTTGTCTAGTTTTGGGCCGCGCGCGGTTTTTATCAAAGAGTCCAAAATAGCCGTATTTGTCAGCATTGTGACGTCAAAACGAGCACAGTGACCCCCACTTTTTATTACTTTTACATCGTCTTCTTGACTTGTTACATCAGTGTACCAAGTTTCATTTACAATCTATGTTAAGTTCTTTTACTAAGGAATCACCTTAAACCTGAACATAACGAAACCCTAAGCACGAGCGAATTCTCGGGGATAAAGAAACTGTCAAAATCCTTATGATAATGATTTCCAAAATAACCACAAAACTACTTAATTACAGTTTACCGCAAAACATTTTTAGTAACTTAATACGAAGGAAAATGCAGTTGTTAGTTGTCTATTTTACCCACCTCTATACTATTGTCTTTGGTAAGTTGCATTCTTTACGGAAAAAAAAAGGGTAACACAGTAACGCCATTAAGAAGATCAGAAGCAAAAGGCGAGACGTCTACCCTTCAAGGGTACCACATTTCACCTTTCAGCTGTGAGTTTTGACTCTATGCCTGCTCGGCACTCTTAATCCAGAACCTCGAACGGACTGATAAACGATTTCGCTCGCAAGGAGAGCTTTTTTCTATTCGCTTTCAAAGCCATCGGTGGTCTAACAATTTTCTCTACTACCGTCTGAAATCACTGTGGATTTTTAAGTATCGTGGTAGACGTTCTGGCTATTCTTCAAAGCTTAGTATACCGACAAAAAACGAAGCTGTCCCTGCTATTTGTTCACGACCCTGCAAGAAGGATAGGTGTGCCTCATAAAATATTCAAAAAACATCTTGTTCTGCTCGACTGGCCAGGAAGCCTAGCGTTAATTTGAAGAGACAAACTCAAACTTTCACTATTGAAAGTCAAACTACGGTTTCTAAAATAATTACTGCTAAACCAGCTACGTTCTCCCAGTTTGTTCCGTCGCTTTTCCTTTTGAATGTCATGTCCTTGGCTTCGAAGATTGACGAAGTGAACAATGTTGTTACTAATGCAAATTTCGATGTGGTTTGCATAACGGAACCTGGCTACAAGGTCATATTCCCCACTCTGTAGTGGAAATAATTGGGTACAACCTCATTAGAAGGGACAGGAGAGATGCAGTGCACGGCGGGGTGTGCATGTATGTAAAAGAGCCTATCCCTTTTACCATTCTGGGGGATCTTGAGGACCAAAATAGTTCATTTGAGGTTTTGTGGATTTAATTGCGCCCCAGTCGTCTCTCAAGGGGCATCTTAAGCATTATTGCTGGCGTTGTTTACCATCCACCAAAAGCAACAAATTCTACGATGCTGGACTATCTGATTAAAATGTTTAATGGACTTGGAGTCTAAATACCCAAATTGCGGTCTTCTTGTACTCGGCGAGTTCAATCATCTGAACGCGACGCAAGGCTCAAATCAAACATCAATCTGAAGCTGATTGTGCATTTTCCTACTCAAGGGCAAAACACTCTCCACAAGATTCTTACCAACCTTTAGGAATATTACGACTCCCCGGTTGAGCGTCCCGCTTTTGGTCTCTCAGATCATCGTTCAGTTTAAGTACAGCCAGAACCAAATGTTAAAACATCGCAAACAAAACAAACTGTTATTTCAAGGGACTTACAACCAAGTAAACGTCTCGCAATGCGAAGTTATCTCTATGAAGTCGATGTTACCGCGATGATTAGAGCTATGACCACTTGCGAAGAAAAGGTGTTGATGTTATAAACGATCATCAAAAGTGGCCTTGATTTTGTTTTGCTGATGAAGCCTAAAACTGTTCACCCAACAGAGCCACCATGGATAAATTCCACTTTAAAGAACTTGATTCGAGCGACAAGTGGCCCTGGGCCGAGGAAACCGAGCGGAGTTTAACCATCTGAGAAATCTTGTTAACCGAGAACGTAAAAAATGCCGCGCGGAGTATTACGAGTGTAAAGTGCAACACCTAAAGGGGTGTTACATGAGTAGTTTTTGTAGTTTGTAGTTTTTGGCGTCTTCCCAGAAGTCCTTGTGTGATTAAAGTAGAGAAAGAATGGCTTGGTCAGCATTAGGTAACATTGGCTGAAGTCAGATTGTTTCTTTCAGTAAAATTACATGAAGAACAATTTAAGTCCAACTTTACAGTGTAATATAAAATAAAATAGAAAACTCCACTGTGATGCATTGAGCCCGGGTCACTTGCTTTATAGCCTACATCTACATCCACTACACCATCGAGGACTAGCTGCCCAATCCAATAATTTTTAAAATATACATGTTCTTATGCCGTACCTCATTACAATATTTGAAAGCTAACCGTTTTCAGTTCAGTGCTTAACCCTCATCACTGCAGAACAGTTCTTAACTCTCTACTGTGTTCTCTCCATGACTGGCGCTCTGTAGTTTTCGTTCCTTCAGCTATTCTAGCCTCATTCTGCTTTCCAGTCTCGTTCCATTATTAAAATAATGTGTTGTGTAAAATTCATAAGGTGTCCAATCTGGCTTCACTCGATGTTATCTAATGCTAACCGCATGGCTTCGTTTCATTCAAGCTGTCTCAGTCAATTCCTCAGTTAAAGACCGAATAACATGGTGTCAGAAGTTAAAATCTAAATTATGAAGCAGTAGAAGAAAAAGGGGAACGTTTCAGAAAAGCCGTCGTTGCTGTTGTGGTATTGTTTTCTCGTTCGCGAGTCGTGCACGTGGTGAGACGTCGCCATATTGTCCAGCTGAAAGAAACTAGAAAGCTCCAGAACTGTGAGTATTCCTTTTCTTCAACATGCCATTTTGTCAAATACCACCGCCAGCGCGTATGAACGTAAAGGATGGTGTATCAACAAATTGGAAAATGTTTAAAGAAGCTTGGTGTTATTTTGTCACTGCTACTGAACTTAACAAGAAACCTAAAGAAGTACAGGCTGGGGCAAGTTTTGTGGCACAGAACATTTATATAATAGAGCCAAATGTCCTGCGTCTGGTAAAACCTGTCATAAACGTGGTAAACAAGGGCACTTTGTCGTGAAGTGTCATGTAAAGAGGCAGTCCCCAGGTAAACCAGACAAGAAAGTTCATCGAACAAGTGAAGCGCATCAGACATTTGCAGATGAAAGTGATGAATCAGACGATTCTATTTTTATTGTAGAGCACTTTGGAGTTGTCAGTAGCAATGAAACTAGATCTTCCTTTATGGTACCCTTGACCTTTCTACAGAGTACAGTCCTACAGTTACAACTCAGCTGGACACTGGAGTGACGCGCAGTGCAATGTCCCATATAGATTTGTTGAATATTTTGCAACTTGGCGAAGTTCAGTTAGATCCACCTGGAAGCAAGATAAGGCTTTATGATGGTAGTGTTGTTAATCCACTTGGTTCGTACACATTCTCAGTCCGCCAAAACAGTGGCCCTAAATGCAAGATAAAATTTGACATCCTGGAGAATGCACCATGGCCAATCATAGAGATAGAACATGCGTTGACCAGGGTTGGATATCTCTAGGAACAGAAGCGTCTGTTCACTCATTAAACAGCAAGCATTTATGAACCCCCCATTATGGAGGAACGTTTGAAGGAATATGAAGATGTGTTCACAGGACTTGGTTGCCTGCCTGGAGAATAGCAGATTGAAGTAGATTCAGCCATTAAGCCAGTGCAGCATGCTCCTCGACGTGAACCAGTACCACTCAAATCAAAGTTGAAAGAAAAGATTGATCAAATGGAGAAGTAAGGCATCATTGTCAAGGAAACTCAGCCAAAAGAATGAATCTGTAGTCGTGTAGCTGTTTAGAAGCCAGAGAAACCGAGGGTGTGCATTGATCGGCGTGATTTAGATAGAGACATAAAGAGGCCAAAGTATGAGATGCCGACAGTGGACGAGGTGCTACCGTCTCGATGTATGCGGATGACCATCAGGTCTTTGCAGCAAATGAAACATCGAAAAGCGTGGAGAAGATACCGGTGGACAATGGAGAGAGGATGACTAAATGGTATCAAGATAATCTTTTAAAAGTCAATTGCGATAAATATCAAGCTATAGTTCTGGGAAATCCAAAAGGAGAAAGGAACGTTGATCTGGATACATGTGGCGAAAAATTCGAACAGTCACAATCCATCAAGATCCTAGGTGTAAACCTAGATGAAAACCTAAACTTCAGAGATCATATACGTAGTGTGTGTAAGAAAGTTGGCGGGATGATCGGAATATTAAGAAGGCTTTAAAATCTTATCCCAGTAAACGCCAAGTTACTTTTGTAAAAATCAGCTATCATGCCACACCTTACCTATTGCCACCTAGTGTGGCATTTTTGCACGGTATCTGATAGTCGTAAATTGGAGCGTCTACAAGAAGGAGCCTTAAGATTAGTGTAACTTACTGAAAAGAGCTAAGTTAGCTACTTTACTTAAAGGAAAAAAAAACAAATTAACAATGAACCAAATTGCGGATATTTTTAAAATCAGCGAGGAGAATACTAATAGTAAGAGATATAACCTAAGAAATGCGAATTTTGTCTTACCTCGGTTTAAAACTATTACTTATGGAAGACATTCTCTCAAATTTCTCGGACCACAATTGTGGTCAAAATTAAGCAAGGAGGAGAGAAATATTGGAACTCTGGCAACTTTTAGGTCAATAATACGTAAGAGGGATGTAACATCATTTCTTGAAGGATGTGGGAGTGAATGCCGCTTATGCCTAGGTTAACTGGACGTACGCATATTGACTTATTCATTTTAGCGTCCGAGCTCATATATGCATTTAGTTTTTATATTGTAAATTTAGAACTTAGTGTAAAAGAGTACTTAGCTTGAATAGTGTAAATTTCAGGCTTTTTTATATGTTTTATAGTATTTAATTAATTTCTTTTAATGATGTAATTTAGTTTTAAAGGTGTCCCCAATTAGTGCCAACAGGCACTAGAACGACTAGACACTTTAATAAACGTTATGTATGTATGTATGTATGTATGTATGTATGTATGTATGTAGCTGTCAAAAGCAAAAGTATTTACAGTATTAGATGGCAAAGATGGGTTCCATCAAGTTAAGCTTGACAATGAAAGTTCACTCCTTACAACGTTGTGGACTCCTTTTGGGAAATATCGCTACCTTCGTATGCCACAGGGAATCAGCAGCGCCCCAGAAGAATACCAACGGCGCCAGAATGAAGCGCTCGCAGGCCTCAATGGAGTAGAGGTTATTGCAGATGACATCTTTTGTTGTGGCAGCGGAGAATCTATGGAAGAAGCTCTAGCAGATCACGATCGCAATTTAGTGAACTTGCTAAAGCGTGCACGCAGTGTTAATCTGAATTTTAACAAGAACAAGTTGAGGTTGAAGTTAGACCAAGTAACTTACATGGGACAGTTGTTCACGTCAGAAGGACTAAAGTAAGCATGCCTCGACCAGATGATAAGAGAGGAGTCCAACGTCTTCTGGGATGTGTTAATTATTTGTCCAGGTTCATGCCACAGCTCTCAAAAGTGTCTGAACCACTATGCAAGTTAACTGAGAAGAATGTCACGTTCACTTGGGACAGCTCACAGGAGGAAGCTTTCCAAGCAATTAAAAGCATGATCAGCTCTGCACCCCTGTTGAAGTATTATAATACTTCACTGGCCACATCATAAATGATGTGGCCAGTGAAACCACTATCCAATGTGACGCCTCAGAGTCCGGTTTGGGAGCAACTCTGCTCCAAGAAGGACAGCCGGTTGCATTTGCATTAAGGTCGTTGAGCACTGTTGAACGCCAGTATGCTCAAATAGGAAAGGAATGCTTGGCGATTGTTTTTTCTTGCAGTCGTTTTAATCAGTACCTACACGAAGATAATTTACAACTGTAGAAACAAACCATAAGCGATTGGTGTCCATTTTCCAGAAGTCTATTCCTTCAGCGCCTAAAAGTCTACAGATAATGCTCCTGCGTCTGCAGAGGTACAATATAAATGTGACGTATCTTCCTGGTTTCCAAATGTACATAGCGGACATGCTTAGCAGAGCTTGCCTCCAAGTTAACCGCAGCCAGTGTAAGAGAACACCAGAGTACGAAATCTTCCAACTCAAGCAAGAACAGCAGCTGTTTGAATAAATTGCCATCATCAATCAAGTTGATTACACGCTCTTATCTGAGAGTACCCATCAGCACATTAAGCAATGCACTCCTGCATACCTCACTTTGCAGACTCTAATGAACACGAAATGTTCACAGTGTAAGACGGAGTATTGTACAAAGGAATGGAGGTCGTTGTTCCCATTTCAATGAGACCTCAAATGATTGCCAGAGTCCATTCCAGTCACTTAGGACCCGATGCCTGTGCACATCGAACACGTGATGTGTTACTTTTGCCAAGTATGGCTGGCCAAATCAAGGAACAAGTTCAAAACTGTGAAGTTTGCAATGAAATTCTAGCCAGACAGGAGGAACCGTTAATGACGCATAAGATTCCAGATACCCCATGGGCAAAAGGTTGGTCAGGATCTCTTCACCTATGGAAATGAGACCTTCCTAGTGAGTGTTGACTATTACAGTGATTACTTTGAACAAGATTTGTTGCAAAATGCGACTATAGAGTCTGTGACCAAGGCAACAAAGTCGCACATTGCCCGGCATAGTATGCAGACATGATTAAAGACAATGGTCCCCAATATTCAAGCGATCAGTTCGCCGCTTTCACACGAGAATGGGAATTTCAGCACACTACCAGTTCGCCACTTCACAGTCAGAGCAATGGCAAAGCAGAGTCAGCCGTTAAGATCGCCAAAAATCTGGTTAAGAAGGCTACGCGAGAAAACAAAGATCTTGAAATGGCCCTTCTGGGATGGCGAAGCACACCCGACATTCACAATTTAAGTCCGACTCAAAAGCTCATGTCAAGAAGAACTCGGACCACCATTCCAACCGCTGAAGCGTTACTCAAACCTGAAGTTGTCGAAGGTGTACATGACAACATTAAACGTAAGAGGCAGCAGACCAAAAGCAACTTACGACAAGAGCGCAAGACCATTGCTAGAGTTTCAAACTGGAGAACCAGTACGTCTTCAGCCAGTAAAACCCAAAGCTCCATAGGCCAAAGGCTCGTGTGTGGCAAAAGTCGCCCCACGTTCGTACCTGATGGAAACAGATAACGGAAACCAATACAGACGTAATCGGAAGTTCATCCGCCAAGATCCTAGTTAAGGACATCATCACCGTTAGCAGCTCCACCAAGCAGAGCTCACCTTTGCTAAAGCCAGCAGATGTCCACCCTGAACCTACAGCGAACGAAGAAAGGAAATCGCAGCAACCTCAGACCCTCGTTACAAGAAGTGGCAGAGTCAGCGTTCGCCCATCAAGACTCGCAGACCACGTTTAATAGACGATTTATGACCTGAACTTTGACATTAACTTTAGTCCTTTGTTGAGTTTTAGTTAAACTTCATAGGATCAAGTCAACATATGGCAGAAAGACATTTAAGTGTATGTTCTAGGCCAGATAATTTCTTAATTTAAGTCGCTGATTTTAGTAAGATCGTTTGATGTAAAAGGGGAAATGTTACATGAAGTAGTTTTTGGCGTCTGCCCAGGAGTCCTTGTGTGATTAAAGTAGAGAAAGCGTGGGTTCGTTTCATTTAAGTTGTCTCAGTCAATTCCTCAGTTAAAGGCCGGATAACAAGAGGTGTTCCCCAGCTAAGTGGTGGGGAAAAATCAAGATACTCAGTGGAATGGAAGGGCCCGTTGGGTCACGTGATAATGTCTTAAAGTCCATTCATCACTTAGAAGGTGCTCGTGGTCTATCAGCAGACTATCTTGCGAACCACATCAACATAGCTTTCTCAGCCCCAATGGAGGATTTCGAACCCCTCACCCACAATCCATTTAGGGAGATGTTTCTTTGTCTTCGAGCAGAACTGTGAATGATGATTTCTCACCGGTATCAGAGTTATCTTTCCTTAGAAAATTATACTATATTAACCCAGCCAAGACACAAGGATCGGACAGTATCCCCGGATGGCTCTTAAAGATGAACGCAGACCTTTGGGCCCCACCCATCATGTATATCATAAATACCTCCTTTCGCGAAGGCTGGCTGCCCTTATCTTGGAAAGAGGCGGATATCGTCCCTGGCCCCAAACAAAGACCTATCCAAGACGTCAACAAGCATCTTCGCCCCATTTCCCTTACGGCTTTCCTGTCCAAGATTGCAGAGGATTATTTTGTTCGTGACTTTGTGATACCCACCGTACTAAAGAAAATCGAGAAAAGGCAATATGGGACAATACCCAAATCATGCACTACGCACGCACTTGTTAGCATGTTCCACAACTGGCACGTCAGTTCTGATGGGAACGCGGCCGCGATTAGATTAGTTTTATTTGATTTCTGTAAGGCGTTCGATCTCATTGATCACAATATCTTAGTGCGTAAACTCTCAGATTATAATATTCCGAACCACATCTTAAGCTGGATTGCAGTCTTTCTTTTGGAAAGGAGACGGAGAGTTGAACTGGCCCAGGATTGCTTCTCCGAGTGGCGTTTCATCCCAGCCAGTGTTCCTCAGCGGACAAAGCTAGGACCATGGCTCTTCTTAATAATGATTGATGATTTGAATACAGAAGAGGCAGATATGTGGAAATATGTGGATGATACTACAATCTCTGAGGTGGTAGATAAAGGCCAAGAGAGTTGTATTCAGCAAGTGGTAGACGATCTCGCAATAAAAGCAAGGGATGACGGTTAAACGAAAGGAAATGGAAGAGCTCAGGATTAGCTTCGCAAGGAACGAACCAGAATTTGACCCTATCTGGGTTAACCGTCATACCCTAGAGACTATGAACATATTAGCAGTGATTTAAAGTGGAATTTCCATGTGTCAGAATTAGTTAGAAAAGTTTCAACAAGATTATATTTTTTAAGACAGCTTAGGAAATAGCATGTTGCTACAGGAGAGCTTCTTCTATTTTACATCACATGCATTCGCTCTATTCTGGAGTACGGCAGCCCAGTTTTTCATCGCGCTCTACCAAATTATCTAAGCGAAGACCTAGAAAGACTGCAAAAACGCGCTATGAAGATTATTTACCCGTGCTGTCATATGCTAAGGCTCTAGAGCTGTCCGGAATTTTAACACTGTATGATAGAAGAGAGACAATTGCGGCAAAGTTATTCGATGAAATATGTGCTAATCAAACTCACAGTCTCCACAAACTACTTTTAAGTAAGTAACAGCCAAGCTACTCTCTGAGAGAACAAAGAAGATTTATTCGTCCAAAGTGTAAAACTGAAAGATGCAAGAATAGTTTTCTTTTAAGTTATGTTTACAGTAGTTGAGAACTAGATATAATTTTGTCTCTTATTTTATATAGGAACTTGGCGCATGCTTTGAATTTGCGATTTTAAAACCGTTTTAAAATCGTAAATTTTCTTGGATCATCTTTCTTTTATTAGTTGTTAAGTGCTTTAATTAGTTGTACTTTAGTACAGTTGTAAACTGTTGCATTTGTAAACCTTATTGCAATTCAGCTCTTGGCTGCAAGTTTTTAATAAACTATCTATCCATCTATCTATCTATCTATCTATCTATCTATCTATCTATCTATCTATCTAGTATCTATCTATCTATCTATCTATCTATCTACTATCTATCTATCTATCTATCTATCTATCTATCTATCTATCTACCTGTCTTTGTATCTTTCTATCTATCTATCAATATCAACGTCTTTTTGCTTGTGTATATGCAGAATTTCAAGAAATATCAATCTCTCGTCTGTTATGATGCTTCGTGTAGGAAACTTCTGTCTCCATACTGCTCTGTTTCTCTCGACACATGCCTCAACCTAAATTTAACGCGAACAGAAACACACCCATATAATGGGAATCATTTATCGGTCATTCGGATTTAACGATAAAAATGCCTTCAGGAAAGACAACAACAAAAAATATATATCTTACTTTCCTAGACTTTATCTGTACGCAAGGACGAAATTGCGTATATGGTCACTACACACCTGCTCTGTACATTGTAGGCATAAGGGTGACCTGTGTAGAAGGCCTAAATGTAATAATGTCCAAAAAGTAATAACAATTTGCCCTTAATGTAATAAATTCATAAGTTGTCAATAACAATAATTACTCCAATAAGCGCTGTATTTGGGATTGAAAGTTTAATAAGCGCCCTGGCGCTCATTCGCGTGTATTAGTTACTAAGTGGTATTGCTACATGTATAATATAAAAGCACTGTCCTCAAATAAGCGCCGCATTTTTGGTGAACAAAGTTAATAAGCGCCGCGGCCATAATTCCCATAAATACGTTTCCTTATGCTCTGTGGAATTTAACGTTTACAAATAATTTACTTGTAAACGAGAAAATAATAATAATAATAATAATAATAATAATAAAACCTGTAAGCTTTAAGACGTTTTTCACAGTTCATTTTTGTTAAAGACATTTACTGCAAAAACCGTGGACGAAGATTCTACTGCTTGTCGACGTTGTACCTCCAGAAAAGAGATCTAATAAGCTAAAATATTAAGAACAAAAAAAAGAGAAGTCCAAAGACTACTGCACGGCTGATGACAACGTTTCTAAAATAACTAAGATAGTTCGCGCGCTCTGATAGGCCGAGAGGTTAGCCTGTTTTAAACGTTCAGATAGTAGAGCGCGGGAGAAAAATTCCCAAAGATAAAAAATTGAGTTTTCCCCCGTTTTCCCAGTGTGCAATTTAAATCGCTCCCCACCATCTGCCTCCCTTCAGTACTATTATTAAGGAGTTTGCGATCCGAAATTTTGCGACGTCCTGGCCAAAGGTTCACCATTGTGCATGCGTTTGGGGTGTCGTGACAACGTCGGCAGACGGTGAGACGGGAAGATCTGCTTCTTTAAAGGCGTCGTGGACACTGGAGGCGCTAGAAACACCTAAGGACAAAGTCTCCTCAAAAAAGTAAGTGTCTGCAAAATTTTGCTCCCTTTTGTGAGCCAAACTCTGATTTTACTTAGATTTCCTTTCTCAGTAGGGTAGATTTCATCTTGTTGTTGCCATTTTTACAGCTTATCCCGCTCGCAAAATTATGTTAAAATAAGTTTATTTAAATCTCAGTATTTGCTACAGAATAGAATTAAATTCTGGGCCAGAAAACAATGAATTGACCGTCTTTAAAACAACATCCTTTTTTTCGATATTTTCATTCCTTGCTAAGACAATGAACTCAAGTTCTCAAGATAATGTAAGCTTATATTTCCCTCTGCTCGTAATCTGAATGACAGCCGTCGATTTATCATGCTGTTGGACGTGTTTGTGTTGGATTGCTTTTGGATTCAGTTCATTGATTACAAACATTCAAACATGTCAAGAACTGAAACATTTTTAAAGGACAGCGAAAATTACTTTGCTTCCATCTTAGACAATTTCTATTCTTGTTATCATGCTCAAGATTTTAACTTTTACGATGAAATCGACTTTTTTTCACTATTTATCACCGCAAGAATAGTCCGTGACATCTTGAAGATAGACTACTTCAGTTTTTGAAATATTTCTTTGTGTACCCACCAGTGATCTCAAATATCTTTGAATAAGAGTGTTACATGAAAGTTACGGATCATCCATGAATCCAAGATGGGACTTTTAGCTCACACATGGCCTTCAAACTTTCCACAGTAGATGACAATAAAGTAAGATATAAAAATATGAAATATCTCTGTCATATCTCATAACAATATATTTGTATTTGTCGTGCTAAAAAGCTCTTGGTGTGGACCAGTAAACACAATAAAGTGTTGGTGCAAGAAATGTACCTGTTTGAACCCTGGAATTTCAAACGAAGGAGAAAACAAAGGGGTCCAGTTTGGGAAAGAATATTAAGTGAATCCCTCAATCAGTATGAATCTCCCAAGTTTACAGTAAACCAGAAGTCAGTACGTGATCACTACATACTCCTGGAGAAAGAACAAAAGAATAAAATAATAGAAGAAGAAAATGCCAGTGGGATTGCTCCAGTGCATACATGATTTGATGACTCCATGGCCGACATAATTGAACGTTTTAGAGAGAAAGATGGTGAAAACCAGTAACTGGATATACAGAAAAGAGGGGAAAAGCTGATGAAGAGACTGCCAAGGCAGTAGAAATGCGTAAATCTTCAATGGAGACTTAAGCCTTTTGCGAAAAGAGGAAGGATGAACAAGAAGAAAGAAATCCAAACGTTCCACCGGCACAGAAACTGTTGCCCATTTAATAGTATAGGAGCAATGGTATTCCCGTGGGATTTTCGTGATGATTTCAAGCGAACAGTGCAGAACTGTTAAGGGGGACCTAAGGAACATGTTTAATGTTGTCGGCACTTTTGTATTACGTGCAGAGGATTTTTAGAAGGCGTTAAAAGAAGACCACTGTTCTCCCCTACATGAGAACGAGGCTGAACTATAGAACGACTGAAAAATGGCCGTTTATTGGAATTTTGGACAGTCAGTTTCGATATTCTGAGATATTGTCTTACTTAATAAGTAGTTGGTGGCGACACTTTTGCGTGGTCACGTGACCCGAAGTAGAGCCTTAATACAATGTGACCCTTAAAGAGTACTAACATTTATACCTTTTCATATTGACAAATTGAAAGCCATATTATTCAACAAATTTCGACTCTCTAATCTTTCTTCACCTCACTGTCAGGGTCCTTATCCTCAATTTTTAATGTATTAGTAACTTCACATGCAAATTCACAGGGATCATCACAGTCACAGCAAGAGCAGAGGTAGGCGTAATTCAAACCTGATTTCCGGCAGTGGCGTCGATTGTGTGTGCGTCGGTTCTTTCACGGCTGCACTTGAGCAATTGGACGATTTCTTCAGGAGCAGGTGCTTCTTTTGTCAGAACGGGATCCATTTTTCCTCCCTTTTCTCCCATCGAATCCATCTGGCTGTGGCAAACTAGTACAGCACACTTTATCACTGTTCCAAACTATCACTTTGATAGTGGGCGCGGAGGATCGCTTCATAAAATGACCCTTCGTTTGGTGGAAGCCTATCCGATTCGCCTGATTTGTTTCTGAACATACATGTATGCCGTCTTAGTTCCTTGACTTGTGAGATACCGGTTCCGGGCTGATAAAGCTGGCTTATAAACTTCTCCATAAGGACTAATATCTCATCTCGGGGGATGCACTGTGGCTCCAAGGCTTCCCAAAGCAGTTATGGTATCTTCTGTGTCCATGAACGTTTTCCAGCATAGAAGTTTCTCTTAAACAGAAAAACGCCCAGTGATACCAGCGTGGAACGCTGGTAATTCGGCAAGTTTAACACTACCGAGGGCTCAAGCCATTGGACTAAGACCAATCAAACGATGGTTATCACCCATAGCAAAGACAAAAGATGTCTTCACACACAGCTCCGCATAGCGCCTTAGAGGCACAACTAACATCTGTGTCTGGAGAATAGATATAAAGCTCCATTGGCAGTTGCGTCCAGAGCATGTAACAACATCTTGGTGTCTGCTTCTTCTTGATGACTTTAAGGATGGTTCACATTTTGTTATGTTGCACGACACTGGTAACCCCAGGCTCCAACAACTTTTAAATTTGTCTTCATAGCATGATCTAGGAACTTTTCTACCAGGTAGCTAGATAGCTCGTTGTCGATCTTACTATGAGAAAAGCGTGGGATTACTAATACGTTCATATACGCCATCTTGACGAGCCTGCCCGTTTACTCAGGTAGTTGATTTCAGACATATTGGCTAGTCATATCTATCGAAAATCAGTTAGACCTCATCATTGGACTTGTACTTATGGATGATTCTGGCAGTAGAGGGCTCAGCTCATTGGGAACAGTCTTTGATATCGACCGCCTTGCAGAGAGATTGACGTTTTGCCAATTTTTGGCGTCAACAAGAGCAACTCGCAGTTGAGATGAGGGTTCCATATTCACTCTTTCATTCGCACTTGCCTGAGGACCAGTAGTCGCTCTTTGCTCTGATACACCACCAAGCGCTTAACTTTTCAAGAATTGTCATCGAAGCGCCCTTTGCAAAATAGTGGAGCATTTTACCATCGAGTGCAAACAAAGACCTCGGAACTGACAGAAAACTCAAACTGGCCAGTCACTGAAAACACTCATTTTGTGCAGCTATTGATTACCTACCGTAACAAGAGTGCAACTTCAAAAAGTACATTCATTTGTTTTGAATCGTCACTACTTTTCTTTTCTACTAGATGAATGGTGGTATCCCGTGTCTTCTTAACGCTTAGCCGATCTGATTCGTTAGCTTTTAGTGGTCGGTGAAATTTCACTTCAGGTATCTAAGTCTGAGTTAACGGTTTTAGCGTTTTTCGATTGCATACACCCTCATGGACATTGTTTGCTCCAATAAATTCTCCCATAAACACGCCGCTTGTAGGTCGGACATAGTCAATGTCATACCTTTCTTAAGTTGATCTCTGTCATTACTGAAAACTCTGTACTTAAGGACTGAGTAGCAGAAGTAAAAGGGCTTTCCCGTGAGACTCACTGCCGTCACAAAAGAAGCATCCGTCCATGTTAAATGGTGATGTTTTAGATCTCGTTAGCTGCGGCGGTATTTCCTCTGGCGCCACGTTTGAAATCTTCCCTCTTGTTTCATTAGGTCCAGCCAACTCTCTCTCGTACCGTTCTCTTGGTCGCTTAAGCATCCTCGTATAGACCGCGAGCAGTCTCTCTTTTTCTCGATAATCTGACAATTTTTCAGTGTCCCTTAAATACATCCTACACGCATTACAGAAGTGCCGACAACATAAACATGTTCCTTAGGTCCCTCTAAACACTTCTACACTGGCCGCTTGAAATCATCACCAAAATGTCACGCATATGCTCCCTGACTATAAGAGAAAAGGCTGAATTAGATGCAAGCCTAAATAGGGGGTGTTGCAATTGAGAAAGCCAGAGCTTGATGAAAAGAAAGTCCAGCAAGAGGGCCTTATGGCACAGCAGGAGAATCTTACAAACTAAGATGCTCTGTAAAAGCATTAAAAGCCAACAGAAACAACAGGGGCAGCTGCTTCAGCAAATGAAACTGCAGAAACTGCAGAATACAGCTTTCCTAACTTTACTGTAGGGTGCAGTACAGTGCAATAAAGTGGAGTGAAGTAAAAAAAAAATCATATGTAAAGCCTTGAATCTTGTTATCGTACAGAACTGACAGTTATGATACAGGAATGTCAGCTGTTTACAAAAAGAATTCTTGCAGTGTTGGTGGTTGGACTTCAAAATATTTGGAAGCTGCTGAACTATGTAAGCAGCAACTAGCATTTTGAAAGTGCAAGCAATGTACATTTTTTCAACCGCACTGAGTTGCACTTTGAAATTATTTTTAAAATCTAAGAATTTAAAGTAATTACTCATGTCCTTGAAAATCCATTCAACTGATACCCTCACACTACTCATGGCACTATTCCAATCCATCTCGTTCTGAGTAAGCTTGCTCCTTTAAAAGAACTTTGCAGCTGCGGACGATGAGGGTACGCAGGGTCACCATACAAACATAAATTAATGGGTCTCCATTTGTGGCCCTAGAATTTAATAACAGTTGATTGTATAAACTAGACTCCTCTAGCATTGAACTATCGTGTCGTTTTCCCTCTACCGGTCCATACAAATTGGCTAAAGGACCGTTTGTAACAGCAACGGATTGAGATTTTGTGGCGTGAACTTTTTTGTGTCAGTTATACAGTATACGCTTAATGTCAGTTCCCGAGGGAAACAGTTAGTTTTGTTTTTTCGAGAGTCCTGATGTTTCCCGAGACGAAGGCGAGAGAAACATCAGGACTCAAGGGAAAACAAAACTAATTGGTTTCCCGAGGGAACTAACATTAAGTGTTTTGTTATATTCCTGGACGTTTACTTCAACAGTAACAAGGAATTAAAGAACGAATGAAAACAATGTCAGTACTTCAAAAGAGCACATTTAATTCAAATCTCTGTATGAAAAAGTAGTTTCTGGACTTAAAAGCTCAATATTGAGATAAGCTCAAAGAAAATCACTTGGAATTACATTTATGAAAATTTATAGTGAGAGCTGCTCCTGAAAATGCGCCTGTGTTAAAGTTAACCGTTTTCTGGCTTTCGGATACGAAATTTTGCATCGTGATGGGTGATCTTGGCACTGTGTTTCCGACTAGAGGACAATCTGCCTCTGTTTGCTCTTGCCTGTCTAAACTTTCAAAACATGCAGTGCTGAGTGAATGGGAAATTTCCGTTTGTTTAACCTCAGAAAGGCGCCTTGAATAAGAGCGAATGCTGCTCTCAGACTTGAGGCCAGAAACACGCATTACATGGCGGGCCTCAAAATTACACTCGTCTAATAACGATACGGCAATTACGCTAATACAGTGATTGGTGTACTGATAAGACAATTGCATTTCCTTTGAAATGGAACTCATTAACGTAGCTAGCGTATTTTTTTCCCTGAAGAGCGTTACAATACCAAACTACATCACTTTTGCTAAAAGTTTCACGCGCCTTCGGCCTTTACCACAAACAAGACAAACTAGAATTAAGCTTTGATAAAAACAGTTTAAGAGTTTTTGCTGGACAGTATGGACTGTTCGGTCTTTTATACATGCGGCCTTCACCAGGAGAATCATCTAGTTGACCCTTTTCCCTGTGATTTTTGTCCAGTTCCTCAAGTGCTCGATATACGTACTTCTTACCAGTTGCATCAGCCTACACGGCAAACGTCTGTTTTGTAAGAAGACGGAGATTTTCTCTCATGCGGCGAATTAGGTGGAACATAAGATTAAACCAAGCCACTTGCTGGAGGGATTTAGGATCTGGAGAGGATGGATTGCACCAAGACTGAATTTTTTCTAGATCTTCCTTTGATGTCGGCCTGTGGTGATCAACACTGCCAAATCCTTGCCTCTTTAACTCGACAACTGTCGCCTCATAAACTTGATTTGACTTGGAAAACTCGCCGACATTAATGATGTCAAAATCTCTTTTCATTAGAAAGTGCCTTTGCAGACTAAATCGTAGTCCCATCAAGAAAGTCTTTCTGTAATTGTCTCCTTTCTTTTCCCGGACTTGCCTTCGCGTTGTAAGACCGTAAAGTCCCTATTATTGTTAATAGAAATCTGTACCGCACAGTTTCTATAAAAATATTCAACTGCCCCTGACATAAGAAGTTAATTAAACATGGAAAATAAAACCTAAAACCTATCTGAACTCCTGGAACTAGCAACCAAGAGGTGTGTTTGCATGAGAATATCGTAAACATGGTTGTGGCGTCAAGATATTTTGCTCTTCGCGCGCTAACCACGCAAGCACCAATTTAAAAACGCTATTGAGTTGAAAACTGGATATATTTGCTTTTTTTAGCCATTCCCTCGTCAGCGGAAACTTGGAAAATCTTTACAAACATGCTGTGGCAATTTTGCGCGTAGGCTGACATTTTAAGGTGGCTTGATATAGTTTTTCAGGGTCAATACTTCCCAAGTTTGAGCATAAACTATGTCGCCATAAACAAAGATTTGAAAAAATTGCCACCACATTTGTATCAGATAAAGATGAAAATCTTTTTATGATCAGGGTTTGCAATGCATAGAAATGTTACAGCAACGAAATGACACCATTACGTATTTTACTTGCAGCACTATTTCTCGGCACTGAGACTGTTCTTCCAAAATCGTGAACGGGAAAATGGAAAATGTACCGAATTTGGGCGAATTAGCACCGCGGGGCTTATTTGAGGGTGATGCCTGATACCATAGTAATACCGCTTAGTACCGTATTGACGCGAATAAACTCTACGGCACTTATTATCTTTTCTCCCCTTTTTCTCCAGTTAGGACTTTATTGCATTTAAGGACAAAAAGTTGCTACATTTAGGACTTTATTCATTATTACATTTAGGGTCGTTTATTACATCTAGGCCTTCTACAACATGGGTGATTCCGGTTTTGGGGGTACAAGACGAGAGCATTCCTCGTTCTAATTCTGCAGCCTTAAAGCCTTAAACCCTTCTGGTGTGTCCTGTAACAATAACGAAAGTTTTATTAACGCAATAAGACCTTTTCAAAATCTTTAAGAGAATAAAAATAAAATATATTAAGGTGTAAATACCACCCTACTTTGAGCCAAGACTCACGGGGAGAGGTGTGGATATATATGTTTTGTTTGTTTTATTATGTTTGGTTTGTTTTCGTTTTCCTTGTAGGGATCGTTGGAATGCTTTCGATTTCCTTATCTTTGTTGTTTATATATTTGCCATACTGCCATTGAGAATTGCCACATGGGTGGAATCGGAATCAGTAAACAACAACAGGATTTTGGCTGTAGCTGGCTATCTTTACGGCTTCAACACGATGTTTATTACGTTGAGAGCTTTTGGATCGATTTTCGAAAGTATTAAAAGCGTTGGAACTGTACAGATCGCATTTTTTCACATCATCGAGGATGCAGTTGTGGTAGTGGTACATTTTCTAACAATAACGTTGGCCTTCGCCAGCTGCATAACTAAAGTACTTGTGGCCGAGAAGACAATGGTCAGCACAAACACCCCTGAAAAGCAACCGTGAGTTTTTCCCCTGACTCGTCTTTATTGCAGTATTAGTTAAAGCACTGATTAGGAGCGATCACAGCAGCTTCTAAAAAATTCAAATTTCCTTCCCTTATGTATAGAGGTAAACTTAGTTTTAGGAAGCATAAGAATGCAATGAAGTTTTTTCCTCGAAAGATCTCTTTGTTTCTAAGTGGACCGAAGAAAACCGTTTTTCGCCCTGGGGCGTAAAACGGATTTTTTCCCATGCAATCGTATGAAATTCAGGTTATAATTCAAGTGTTAGAAGAGGTAGAAGGGTGCCCAGCAAAAACTGAGATTCCTGCGATTTTTTCAAAAAAATGCGAAAACTTGGAGAAATCGCAGAATTTGCTAAAGCACGAAAATTAATTAATTCAAGTGTTGGAAGAGGTAGAAGGCTACATAACAAAAACTGTGATTTCTGCGATTTCTGCGATTTTCCAAAAATTTCCAAAAAAAAATAGAGAAATCGCAGAATTTGATAAGACTACTAAATAAAATTCAGTGTTACAGAAGGTAGAAGGGCGCCCAGCAAAAACTGCGATTTCTGTGATTTTTCCAAAATGTTGGAGAAATCGCAACAATTGCTAAAATTAATTAATTCAGGAGGTAGAAAGGTATTCAGCAAAAAGTGCCATTTCTGCGATTTTCCAAAAATTACAGAAAAACTGAAGAAATCGAAGAATTTGGTAAAAGGAAGAGGAGGAAGAAGGGTGCCCGGCAAAATGTGCGATTTCTGCGATTTTTCCAAATATTGCGAAAAAGTGCCGAAGTAAAAGTTTTTTATTTATTTATTTATTTATTTCACATTAAAAGGGAAAATGGGTTATTATAAGGTACTTATATCTATCTGGAGTTATGACAACCGGGTTAGCAACCTCTCTAATATAACTTGTTACTATGTTGTTTGCTTATGTCGTACTCTGTTTCACTTATTTTGTGGTTAGGAATTTTCTAGAACTGGATGTGGACAGAATTACTATCTTACCTCTCTCCCCTCCCTCCCTTCTCCTTTTTTTTTCGTC
>CALNXI010001320.1:93897-113897 GCA_942486025.1 Porites evermanni
GATGTAATCTCTCCGATTGTTCTTGTTTCTTCTTTAAAAAAAGACCACCTTAGCTCATCCACCTGACAAATGCTTGTATTTGGCTGGTATAGATGGCAGACAAACTTCTCAACTCCCTTTCTGGTATCTTCATCTGAGTGTTCTGTTGTTTCAGGGTTTGCAAGAGCAGTAATGATATCTTATCAGCACTATTGAAGACTTTTCCGGAGAAGCTGCCGGTGTTGTCAGCTCCGCTCAAGGCATGAAAAGCAGGGAGGGCAGCTGATTTAGCAGCAACAAGCAACTGGAAAATTGTCATTAAGCTTATCCTTCGATGACTTTGGCCTTTCCAGTTACGAAGTAGGTTAAGTAGGTGTTTCGGAAGAGTTCCAGATAGCGTCTTAGGGACAAGACACTCTGGCGAGTGGATTTCCAGTGTAGTTGCACCATTGGAAGTGGCATCAAGAGAATGCAAAACACTGCACGAAAAATTGGATTTACACAAATTTACTGGGTGCAAATATGGTGCAAAAAAGTGCAAACTAGGAGTAAATCAAAAGCAAAGATCGTAAATACCGCATTTGCTTGCCAGTTTACATGGGGTTGTAAATTTGAGGGCAAATGCGGTATTTACCATCTTTGCCTTATGTTTAACCTAAGTTTGCACTTTTTTGCACCAAATTTGCACTGAGTTAATTTGATGTAAATCAAATTTTTCGTGCAGTGAAATTAACTTCGTATCGGCCTCTTCCTGATTACTTTGGAGATGCTCGGTTCTTTAATGAGTAGCTTCACATTGACATGCCCATGACACAACAGAGTCTTCCATTTTGCATAGCATATTCTATAGACTTCTGCACCAGGTACAGTGTTAGTTTCATCTTCGTATTTCGGTGAGACAGGAGTCGCTTCATGTTGACTTTGGTAATTAGAGTCGAGTGAGTGATGCGGTAATACACTGGGTCTGTAGTTCCTTGTCTTTAAGCTCTGGTTGCAGTTTTCAGCGAAGAAGGTAAATCATATCAGTCAAAAACTAATCACACTTCATCTCTCTCACGGTACTTGTGAAAGAGACAGTCATTAAAGTGTTTGGTTAACTACTCGCAGCTGCTTACCCAATGTGGCTTGTCCGGAGACTGAAGTTCTGCCCTTCCATCGACGATAGCAACTGTCATTGTGGATAGAGCTGAGGAGGCAAGGCTGTCTCAGTACTTGAAGTGTCAAGTGATTCATGAGTCTTCTCCAGAATTCTCAAGAGTGCGCACTTTATTGAGCAACGAAACATTGTTCCACCATTTGCAAACAGAGATCGTGGAACGACTGAAAACTTATGCTGTCCGATAGCCTCTTTGTTGTCGATTTCAGGACGACTTTTGGCGACCATCATCAGTCGTGCAAACAAGTTCCTGTCCTCCTGTAATTCCACAAATTCGTCTTTGAGAGAGACCCTCAGTTTCTTTCCATTGCTTCTCCATTTAAGAAGCTTTTCTCTTTTCATTTTAGACCAGAAGTTCACTTTGTCTGACTTGATCCGTTCATTGACAAAGGTCTCCAGCAGCTTTCTTCCAATCACACTTTGACCACCAAGATCATCTTTAACTTTATCAGAAACAACTACTTTGGGTCTGTGGATGAGCTGTTTTATTACTTCTTTTGGGCATGTTGGTTTTCGACGGTATTTGCCTCTAAAATGCTTTCATATCCTTTCTGAAGTTTTGCGATTGTCAAAATTGTTCCACTTCTCAATGTATTTTCAACCATGGTTAGAAACTTGATCTGAGCTGGGGCTTTACTGGCTCTATGACTAACTGGTTGATCGGTAAATACCACAGGTGCTTGAGATTTCCCTCGACTTAGCACACTTGTTAATGGATTAACCCAAGACTTTCCATGATAGCGGAGCTCATCGCGCGCGCGCAGCGGAGCACCATGGGTAAGAAAATTTGGTAAACTATCCATCCGAGAAAATTTGGGTATGACGTAGCGTACGCCCGCCCGCCCACCTACCCGTACAAACTCTTCATGTAAGCAGATGTCAAATGTCACAATAGATCTTGCACAACTTGACTAGCCTCTTAGTTATGTAAGCCATTCGTATGAGTACGATTAGATTGACAGCTGTCAAAATCAGACATCCGCTGACAATTATCACATGACCATCTCACGGGCTCAGATGAAAGACCAGTCGTTTTGCTCCTACATATAAGCTGATATAATATGTCACACTTACTAATTCAACATAAAAACGAAACTACGCCGGGCAAGGCTGTCAGTTGGCTTACAGTCGTTTAAAGTTATATTGGCAAGCCCAATTAAGGTCAATTGACAGCTGTCAAAATGGGACATGTGCAGACCACTATCAGAAAACTAATAACGTGGGCTCAGGTTCGCTCAGGTACACGATCTGGTATTTTCCACTACTTGCCGGACGGATATGTCTTACTCACACTCGTAGTCTGTTAATTCGAATATTCGCCATTCTAATGAAGGTTAATTGACAGCTGTCAAACTAGAGTATACGCTGACCATCATCACCTGAGTGTATCGCNGTCTGTTAATTCGAATATTCGCCATTCTAATGAAGGTTAATTGACAGCTGTCAAACTAGAGTATACGCTGACCATCATCACCTGAGTGTATCGCGGGCTCCTTTGTCTATCCACTGAGGTCACGTAGTGTTTAAAGTTTTGCACTGATATTCTATTTGATCATGGGCTCAATTCGAAGCCCCATATCCATCTTAGAAAATTCGGCAATCACGTGACCGTACCTTCCGTCCGTCCACCCCAATGTTTAATCTTACACTTTCCAGCTAGTTTGGGATACTGCAACCTGATATTGTACATCCATGTTTTGATTAACTGACAGCTGTCAAAATAGTGTTTCTGCTGACCAGTATCTCCTGACCCTATGGCGGGCTCAGGTATCGACCCGACTGAGTTCGAGTGTTTTTTTGAAGGTATCCGCTGACAAGTTGCTAATTTTCAATTATCGCAGGCCCAAGTTCAATTTTTTTAAAATGCATATGAAATAAGCCGTGTTCATGAGCCGCACTTTTAAAATGTTGATTTCGAACTGACCTCGGACGCGAAAATTCAACCGGCTTTTACATTTACATGCAGGTAGGGCAATCACTTTTGTCTTTTCTCACTGTCATGCGTTGATCACGCTCTACGTCCAATTTTTATGTTCTGATTGGCCAAAATTTGACAGGTGAGTTCATGCGAAAAATTTATGCAGCATCTGGAAACTTGCTTACTGATAGCTGGAGCTGACAGAGTTTTGTGTCATCTTGTGATGTTTTAAACTGTCTTTTTCTACTGGGTGTACAAAATGAAATACAGCTGCTATCAAGATTGTTCTGTAATTCATGGCTGGTTTGTTTATTGCGCTTTTTGTTGACAAATGCACCACTTGTCAAAGTCATTGGAAATCCGATTTCGGATGGCATCGTTTTCAAAAATGAGCTTACTCACTTGCCCTTGCTTGAGGCGTAAGAACGTTGAAAAGTCTCAAGCGATTCTGGAACACTTGATGACCTTCAGAAGCAGCATCTCGACTGGTAAGCCTGAGCCATTATTGTTTTTGATGTGTTTTTTTTTTTTTCGGTTTCCTGAAGTCGAGCGTATATGGTTTATGCGGCTTAAGTTAAAACACGAGCAATGATCTAACCTACAATAGTATCAGGTTTAAAAAGTCTTTAGACATTTTTTGACCCGCAAATTCAAAGAAAAGGTTCCGAAGATTATTTAGTTATTATTTTGGCTGTAAACAGAAAGCTCTGAGCGATTTTCTTGCCTCGAATTCATCTTGAAAAAGCGCGAACACCGGGAAGCCGGCTTAAAACATAAATAAGCTTATGCTTGCCTGACTCATGATTTTCTGAGACACTTTACTCTCAATACTTCTNGTGATGTTTTAAACTGTCTTTTTCTACTGGGTGTACAAAATGAAATACAGCTGCTATCAAGATTGTTCTGTAATTCATGGCTGGTTTGTTTATTGCGCTTTTTGTTGACAAATGCACCACTTGTCAAAGTCATTGGAAATCCGATTTCGGATGGCATCGTTTTCAAAAATGAGCTTACTCACTTGCCCTTGCTTGAGGCGTAAGAGGGTTGAAAAGTCTCAAGTGATCCTGGAAAACTTGATGACCTTCAAAAGCAGCATCTCGACTGGTAAGCCTGAGCAATTATTGTCTTTGATGTGTGTGTGTGTTTTTTTTTTCGGTTCCTGAAGTCGAGCGTATGGTTTATGCGGCTTAAGTTTATACACGAGCAATGATCTAACCTACAATAGTATCAGGTTTAAAAAGCCTTTAGACATTTTTTGACCGCAAATTCAAAGAAAATGTTCCGAAGATTATTTAGTTATGAGTTTGGCTGTAAACAGAAAGCTCTGAGCAATTTTCCTGCCTCGAGTTCATCTTGAAAAAGAGCAAACACCGGGAAGCCCGCTTCAAACATAAATAAGCTTATGCTTACCTGACTCATGATTTTCAGAGACACTTTACTCTCAATACTTCTCTTCGTGAATGAAAATTATTGTCTCTGTACATGTTTCACCGAATTATATTTATTTTATTGATTGTTAGTAGTCTCTCTCGCAATTTTTATCGCTGTACCGGTTGTTTCCAGTCGAACATAAACATCGCATGCAGGAATACTCAAAACGCCGCGCGTAAATATCACTCGCTTTTAAAGATTACACATAACAAAACCATACACAGTTTAATGAATAAAGGGAAATAAAACCTAAACATAACAATTTATCTATCATGTTGAAGCGTAAATGGTAAGTCTATTAATCGCACTGCAAATTTGGTGCCTGTCAAAAGTGAGAACCCGTCTGGCTGGCCGAAAAGTGATTTGGGGAATTTTTTTATCGTTTTTATTAAAAGCACATAATTATTACTCTGCATATCACATAGGACCAGATTTGTCTAACTGAAACGTCCCGGCATTATAGAATTCTCTTCATGAAAACGTTTTATAATTCAATGCTATAATTTGTTGTGCAAAGGAAGCGCGTGCTTTGATTGTCGTGGATATTGAATGAGTACAAATTTGTGAAAAACTTGCAGAATTATAGGTTTAAATAGGGCAAAAAAGAACAAATTCTGTCCGAGGTCTGTATGATAAAAAAATGGGCCTCATAGTACTGTTTACCTGAGACGTGATGAGAAAAAGTATCTTTAAAAGGCTGGTTTACACGCCACCAGATTCGTCGCCAAGATTTACTAGTAAACTAAACTTGTCGAACACAAAAAATCCGGCCTGATTTTTTTATTTTGGCCTCTGTTTAAGACAGAGGAATGCAACGTGTAAATTGGCTGCCACCAAGGACTATCGTGGCGCGTGTGTTTCTTAATATTATATTTCGAGGTTGTCCAATTATCCATAGTCTCTCAAACGGAGCAATGTTGGAGAGACTGGTGAATGCCACATTATGATGCAACAGCTAATGCAAATACAATACACGAATAGGTAGGTCTATTTGTTTTCCAGGTCTAATAAACTGTGATCGAACATGATTGTTATTTTTGGGTGTACAAATAAGACTATTTAATAACTCGATGTAAAAGCTGTTTCACTCTTGGACTGTCAAATTATTTTTCTCTAAAATTACTTAGCCTTTGCCTCAAAAGTCAAATGAATGTGCCCTGATCTGTGGATTACAAGTTTATTGTTTGATTTAAATTATGAATTTCTTAACGGGAGCTTCGCTTTTAGCCCTGGCTAAATCTATATATTATATTTAATATCAATAGCGTGGGCATCACTGGGGTCGATTGCAGAGCTTAACTTTATTCGAAGTTTATCATTTGAAGACATTTCAATTCCAGCACGAAGAGATTCACCAGCTGAAGATGTCAATACTCTATAGAGACTGTCTATACCCAGCATCACCCTCACAAAAGAAGCAAACATTTTTATCACATGGGATTGTTTTTGAGCGTGTAATTTGTTGGCTGTCTTCCACTGTTTCAGATTATTTTCTTCTCATCTCATTTGGGCCTTCTAAATAACTTTCATAACGCTCTTTCGCTCTTTTTAGAATCCCAAAATGTATTGTATTCTTATAGCAACTTCTGTACAATGATAATCTTTCCTTTAGATCCTTCAGAGAGTAGAAGGATAGCTTGTCACGACTTCTTACATACTTTCACACACCATACGTGGCCCACTCCTTTATCGACTCCAATGTCTTTTCATGTGAACTTGGCTTTTTAACTAGATCTTCATTATTTGTTCCTGACATATAATACATAACCTTACATCTGCTTTTTGTTTTTTGTCGGGGTCAGGATCAGGGTCGATATCTATCAAAAAAACTTAATCAAAAAGACCATCCATCTTCTCCATTTCAAATGCAAGTTAACATGGCGGACCTGTATTTTGCTGCTAAAAAACCGCTGACCACAAGAGCCTCGTCTTTTAAGGTTGTGGTCATTATTTCATCAAATTCTTAGCTTAAGAGCCAATAAGCTTATAAAATAGTTATTATTTCATTGACTTTATTTTATTATATTGTTTTAGAACACAACACAAGAAAAACTGAGTTTATGAAAAAAGGTTATTTTTTAAATCATTGATGATAGGAGATATAGCCTCGTCTTTATGCCTTTAATCACGTGATAAAGTGGTAGAAGGTTTTAGTTTTTGACGTGAGAAAGTCTATGAAATGTTTCTCCTTCATTATAACTTACTTTTGTAGTGATGTTTTAAAACAAGATACGAAAAAAGAGCACATTTAGGATTTAGCCTCGTTTTCATGCTTTAGGTCACGTGATCACAGTTTCCAGCTAAAAGTGTGTGTAATGCTAGAGTAACGCTATTCTTACAATTTGGTGATGAAATATTGATTTATAAGAGGGAATAAAGACGATTTAAGATGCGTGCCGGTGCGGATCACAAAGTTGCCGACAACATTTTTCATGTTCACTAAAGCCCCGTTTAAACAGACGCAACATTGTTGGCCAACAACCCCCAATATTGTTGGATGTTACATGTTGCGTCCGTTTGCACACCCTGTTGCATGTTGCTAGATGTTGTTGCGTGTTGTTGCGCTAAGTTTGAAACCGGTCAAACTTTTCAGCCAACAACTCCCAACATTTCTTTTGTTCCGTGATCGCCGAAGCGTAGCGCAACAATGTTGGATCCGTTTGCACAGCTCTTCTAACTTTGTTGGGGCCATGCACGCTCATTACGCATGGATTACAAAGACTTATGGGTTGTATTCTTCCCACGATGCCCTGCAGGTCCCAAACTTGTTGGGAGTTGTTGCATCCGTTTGCACACCATTGCCAACACGCACACAACAACTCCCAACATTGTTGGCGCAACAATGTTGGGAGTTGTTGCGCCCGTTTGCACGCAGCCTAAGGTCCCCTCAACATATCTAGACCAATAGCTTGCTTTAAGCACTAACTTCCCACGGGACTTAATTTTTCGACACTTGCTCCCTGACTATTATACTTATGTTTCTAAAAATAGTAAGAAAATGACGGAAAATTTAAAAATCAAAGTTTAATAAGGCTGCCTGCAAACGGGCGCAACAACTCCCAACATTGTTGCGCCAACAATGTTGGGAGTTGTTGCGTCTTTGTAATCCATTCGTAATGAGCGTGCGTGGCCCCTACAATGTTGGAAGAGCTGTGCCAACGGATCCAACATTGGTGCGCTACGTTTCGGCGATCACGGAACAAAAGAAATGTTGGGAGTTTGTTGACTGAAAAGTTTGACCGGTTTCAAACTTTGCGCAACAACATCCAAGAACATGCAACAGGGTGTGCTAACGGACGCAACATGTAACATCCAACAATGTTGGGAGTTGTTCGTCAACAATGTTGCGTCCGTTTGCACGGGGCGTAACTCTTTAACCAATTGAGCTTGTCAATTATTTTTTCACATTTTTTTAAATCGCGTCGTGCTTTTCTTAAAATATTTATAAAAACAATTTACATTATTTGTTCCATTGCAGTGTGTGCAACAAATCCGGAATACAGTGGTAAGTATTGAAACTACGTGTCGGTGGAATATGATAGTCCGGGTGCATGCATCATGCAGTTAATCCCACTAGAGAAAATTCATTCTTCAAGTGACTCAGTTCGTAAGGCCAGGGAGTCGCATTTGATAGATAAGGCCATGACCCTTGAACCTCATGGCCGTGACGAATTATTGTAATCCATCTCTTTAGTATTTTTCCTTTAAAGTTTTTGTGTTGTACGTCATTTCCGCCTCTCCCTTTTGATTGCTACATAAGTTAAGTAACATCTGTAAACCTGAAGAAGGCTGGTATGGCCAGCCGAAATATTGTTATAAAAAACAATACACGTTGTCTTAAATCAGCTTTGCAGTAGTCTTTGGACTTTTTTCTTTTTTTGGTTCTTCGGGTGTATTATAGTCCGAATGTAACGTTATACTATAGTGTTTTCACTCACGTGGCCAGCATCTATGCAAATTTATTGGAAAAAAAGAAAGCGTTTACATAAGAAAAGAGTTCAAGACTGGTTTGGGACACAAACATGGCCGCCGTTTCCTTGCTTTGGGACACAAATATGGCCGCCATGACGTCATGTGAAAACACACTATTTGAGATTTCAGCAATTAGATGTCCTCGATTCGTAGGCTAGGTGTAGCCAGCTACAAGATGTGTCTCATTAATAAGTTTATCAGTTAATTAAGTCCAGTCTTGATAGGACTGATGTACAGTGAGAGACGTTTCGACAACCTTTGCGGTAGTCATCTTTAGACTCAAACAGTTTTAGTGCACTAAATGTTAGTGTCATTCGAAGTGTTACTTTGAATGCTTCAAAGTAAAATTCGAGTTGCACGGTTCTGCAGTCACTGATAGAGATTTCACAGCAGGCCACATTCCCATATTTACAACATCGGCTTTAAGAGTGAATCCCGTTCATGTCCTTGGAATTTTGTCGTGCTATAATCTCCAATTGCGTAACTTGCTATTACAACTCTCATTGTCATATCTTAGACTAGCGTTGATATTGTTTTACTTTGATTTTGCGTGCTACTCCTATTCATTTTAAGGTGACTCGATAGAGTTTTTCAGGGTCAGCACCTCCCAAGTTTAAGCACAAACTATACGTCGCCATAATTTATATTAACCAAAATTTTTAAAAAGGGACCATCAAAGCTGTATTAGATAAAGATCTAAAAATATGTAATTTTAATGGTTACAATGACGAGTTGTCAGAGCAGCGAAGTGACGCCATTACATGTCATTTTACTTGCACCCGTGTTTCTCGACACTTCCCAATTCCCAAAGCAACCTTTACATAATAGCTATAGCTGCTACGCGTCTTAAACACTAAGAATAATCAAATAAATTAATAGTTCTTTTGTTATTTCCAGCTGGTGGAAGATAACTACCCACCTTGGATGGTCGTTACTTGATTTATCAGAAGGCTTGAGTACTCTTGAATCTTCTGACTCATATTCAGAAACTCTCGCTCGGCTTTTGTTTGCTGCCTATCTTGTTTTTGCTCTTATCCTCCTCATTAATATGCTGATCGCGTTGCTTTCCAACACCTACCAGAGAGTGCAGGTAACTGTGACTACATAACTTTTTAATGTTATCAGAGACGTTTTAAGCATGAACAGCGGTTTGTTTTTGTTGTTGTTGTTGTTTTGTTTTCAATCAAGGTTTACAATTCTAGCGTAACGCGAGAGAATTTGAGACTTGATAAAACACACGCTCGGAGAGTTTTGAAATTTTTCAAGAGCGGTTTTCAGTATATTTCCAAAAGTCGAATTTTTTAGGAGAGGGTACGAACCAGGTGATAATTTAATTGGGTTGACCTAAGTTAAGTTAAGTTCGTCTGTTGGATCAGACACCGAACTGGGCCGAACTAACCGTGAGAGTCGAACCAATCACACTTCAAATAATGTGGCCAGCAAGTTAGCCTGAATTTCATCCGATTACTTCGAGTCGTTATTACTCACTCAGTAACGTCTGAATCGACCGGCCGTTAATGCCGTCCAGTGACGTCACTGCTCCTTGACCTTTGCTTTAATTCATGCAAAAAGTAAAACACGATTTTCAAGTGGCAAACCGAGAAATATCGTTTGGAAATGTCCGTATGATACAGAACTGCTTTATTTTTTTCGATCGTAATTCATGTTTAACGTTCAAACTATCAACTGCATGCAGTACAACTCTGAACCGGTTGTACTAACTTCTATAATCAAACTCGGTCGCAATCACGCAATGAAATAAACACACACACGGAACACTTAGTTCAAAAACACAATGATTTGCTTTAATTGAATAGAAGTTATTTGGTCCTTAACGAAGAAAAAAAAACAAGGAGACAAGAAAGAAAAGGTAACAGAATCATTACACTTGATGGTAAATATAGCAAGAAGGTCGGATTATAACATTGATCTCAGAAAACTTCGCGTAAACAAAATCACCGGCCGCCGAAACCATAAAGCGGCTCTAAATGAAAAACCTACCAACTCTCCGCAATGATTCTTCATTCGCAGTTCAATTTAGCATTTCAGTTTCGAAGACAAGGGAAATTTTGGTGTTTAAGGTAAAGATTAACCTTATCGAAATGTTTGAACTAAACGAAAGGGTGCCACTGATGCGATCCGCTGAATATCAAGCGACAATCCCGCTAAAATTTCTCAAAATTATACATAATTATGCGAATGTTTAGACAATCAACCAATCAAAATCACTACCTGGTTTTCGGGTAGTGAGTGACGTCACTGGACGGCATTAACGGCCGGTCGATTCAGACGTTGTTGAGAGGAGAAAACGACTCGAAGCAATCGGATGAATTTCAGGCTACCAGCAAGTTTTCAAGACGACAGATTGTCCCTGCAAACAGCTGTATGCGATGGTCGAGTCAATATTTTCGTCGTAAATTTATTTGGTTATTTCGTGAACCCACGGGGTCACCTTGTTTTCTCATTGCATGCTGGCGTCGTTGTTAACGCATCAGAGTGGTCAGAGTTTAGGGCTAGAAGGCTGTAACCGAAAGTACACACAGCCATTGACTTCAGTAGACGAAATAAATTTCTCCATTTTGGTTGACTTGAACACCTTCACTCGACTTGGCCAATCTTTGGCCTACCAAACGCACAGGAATGTGTCTACTTGAGTTCAGCTTTTTGGTTTGACAAACAAAGCAACTTGACCCGAAGCGTTTCGGTCTAGCGCCAAAATCAACTGCCACACGAATCTCTGAGTTCGTGGTATAACTGTTTCGGTAGTACATTCTGCTTCCCAAATAAAGTACGATTGTCTTGATCTTATCTTTAATCATTTCTATGCCTGAAAAAAGCCTTCAAGAGGCACATTTGATATATGATTCTTCAAAGGTCGATTACAGATAAGGCCACATTTAAATGACGTATTGTGCAAATTACCGCGTTGCTGAGGCAAAAACATTGTTTCGTAATTACAACGTCATATTGAGAGCACGTCACGAAACGAGTTCAAACAAAGATTTTCGCATTTTCTCGCCGTGCTACAAACAGGTCAGTGTCACAACAAACATTAACAACAGCGGCCCGGGGGGGGGGGTACTTCCTTATAAGAGGCTAATGGGGATGTGCCGCAGGGACACGTCACGAAACCAGTTCAAAAAAAAATTTACGCATTTTCCCGCCGGGCTACATACAGGTCAGTGTCACAACAAACATTAACAAGAGGGGCCCGGGGGGGGGGGTACTTCCTTATAAGGGGCTAATGGGGATGTGCCGCAGGGTGGGGTCGCATTTTCACGACTGGATTGACTCATAATGTTATATAAGAGTTTGGTTTTTACTAATTTTCCTGCTTATATGAAGAATATGTTTTCAATCCGGTCCTCTTCCCATGATCTTTGTGGCAACTACATTCCATCACTTAGTAAACCGAAAACAACTTATTCTGGTCTGAACTTCTTTTCTTACCAAACAAACTCGAATGAAAATAAAGTTTATGTTATGTTATGTTATGTTATGTTATGTTATGTTATGTTATGTTATGTTACTTTTCAGCTAAGCAGTGAAATGCACTGCCTGCCTTTTTTTGCACTGTCTAGTTTTGTTGTTGTTGTTGTTTTGTTCTTTGCAGATTTTAAGACTGAAATAAAGGATCTTACTTTTATGTAGTTTCTTTAGCTTGTATATACTTATACTTAAACTTGTAAATTATATTTAACAATTAGTGAATGAGGCTGAGTACGTTATGAAGAATTATGGAGATCGAGGAGGGTGTTATCCGTCGAGGCCGTAGGCCGAGGTGGATAACACCCTCCGAGATCTCCATAATTCTTCATATGATACGAAAGCTGAATTCAATAATTGCTTTATCATTCATTCAAAATAATTACTAGTTTAAAAGCATGGCTAAAACATGCTTACCTCCATCGACCCACCGATGTTAAGTTCATCTTCGATAGTGCACGATTAGCGTTGTTCAGCTCCGCAAATATTCTCCAAATAGCAGATGTCGCCCTTTGAGTTGTCTTCTCGCTGTTCTTGCCATGTTTTTAGCTATTATTTCGCCTAGTTGTTACTCTTGAAACGAATGAAATGTCCGCTTTTTTGTCTTCACAACCAAAACAACTCCACCTCGTCCCCAGGTCTTCTCGGTTAACGGTCCATTAACCTGCACGAAAGCTGCACTTTTAACGTCATCGTTTCATTAAACGCAAAATTCTTCCAAATTTGGTCATCAGTAGCTGGTTATGGGGAATTATGCGTGCAATTTTAGCCAATCAAAATCAGAATCTGGGAAATATTTTGAATGAATAATAATTTCTTTTATGTGTTTGTTTTTAGTTTTATTTATTATTATTCATAATGTATTTAATATATTTTTAAGTGTGTGTCAGCTCGAAGATACTAGCTTCTCTAAAACTCGAATGAAAATAACGTTTATGTTATATTATGTTATGTTATAATGGGGTCGCATTTTCAATAGCTTTGCTAGAATGCACATTTTCTGATCTTTTGGGTAAGACAGTTCTTCATATTTACTGTAAACAAACGTACTACAGCGTTTGTATTGAAGGTGAAAAGTAAAGTGTTCTTCATTCAATTAAAAAAAAATGGGTCAATTTACTATAGGATGATCATTTAAAGGATTAATAAGGTAGATACATATTTAATTAGAAAGTGGTTAAGCTGGTTTCGCGAAAATTACATACTTGCCCAAAAGTGATTAAGCAGGGGTCTATAATTTGACAGAGACGATACTAAAATGGGTATAGCGACTCTGAGAGGCCAGCGGCACATACTCAGCAAAAATTAACTCAAGCAACCTCACCCCAGCCACGAAGAAAACAGCGTAGCCTGTGATAGACGGCACTGGAGACACATCGATTCGAAATTATAAGGATTTATTTAAACCCCTCACTAAAACTTGCCAGGTTAATTTGCATAATGCTAAGGAAAAGCAACAAAAATTTCTGGAAATAAGGGAGCATTTTGGAAGTTTTGGCTGTCGCCCCAAGTTACAGAGTGTTAATAATTCCAATTGCCATATCTCAAGAAAAAAGTCACAGTATGAGTCAGTTCCACTATTTTTTTTTTCAATACTAGCTATCGAGGGAAAGTCAGCAATGCGAAACTCGTTATTATCTGAGCCTGCGATATGAACTGGAAATCACACCTTGATTGTGAAAATTGGCACGTCGAATGTCAATTATCTGAATGTTCAGATCTCGCATAATAGACTTGTGTAGTTTTTATTTTGTAAAATGCTTAAATATTTAAGAAATAAATTTTTGAAACTGGCAAGTTAATAGGAGAACTTAAAACAAGAGGAGGAGTGAATGTCTTCCCACAATGCATTGCGATTCGAAGTAATATATAAAGATTTTCATGACGTCATCATTCGGTTCAGACGCTTGAACAAGTCACAACAACATGGCGAAATGTGTTGAAATTGGCAGCTATCACAGATCCTCTCCGTTTCAAAAGACGATTACTCTAGTCGCCCTTTTGGTCAGGGATGAATTGAACTTGTCTTTCGTAATGTTTGTGTAATTTTTGTGAAAGATATGAAAAAAGAAAGGTTTCGTAATACCACTCGAAACGTCCCGAATGAGCAAAAAATTAAACTCTGTAGTTGATTTCCTCGAATGTAGTCTCAGCAGTCCTCATTTGGTTTCTGAAATCACTGGCTGTTAAATAAAGGTAAGTCGAATGTACCAATTTTTATTGAATTATAGGTCACTCCTTTCCTTGGAGATTTTTGTCGTTCGTTTTGTACTGTCACTCAACTAGATTCTCGATCCATCTAGGCTTGCGCGAGTTGCGAATTACATGCAAGTACCTTAGGCCCGGTTCAGACGCCCAACTTTTCAAGACCCGAGCTTAATTCGAATTAAGGCCGACCCAAATTATTTAGACCGGCTGAACTGATTCAGACGCCGATCTTAATTCCAGCCGAACTAAATTCAAAAGGAGAAAAATGCTCATTTCGGTCAAACTACTAACAAAATACGTGATAATAATTTATACATTAGGTTCGGTACATGAGAAGTTCGGCGTTTGAATCAAAGCCGTTCCAAAGTCGCTCCAAAGGCGAAATTCCCAGCCGTGCCAAGCGAAAAGAACGGCTGAGCCGTTCCAAATTAAAACAGGCTTGCCTAATTGATTCAGACGCCGAACGTTTCATGTACTTAACTTAATGTACTAGGTTCGGCTCATGAAAAGTTCGGCATCTGAACCTAGCCTTGGTTGCTTTGTCAAGCCATTGAAATAAAAGGTAGCTCACGTTTCTAATATCCCTTTAATCTACAGATCCTTAGAGAAAACGATGTTCCTTATTAAGGTCTGTGGCAGTGCTTCCTTTGTTGTTGGTCGCGTAATTTGGCGCAAGTTCCATTCATGTAAACATTGTTGTCATTGATTAATAGGCTTCGTAATTTACTGTTTACTTTTTTACGTTCGAGGTACGAGAACGCAACCCCTAATTTGTGTTTGGTGTTGTGTGCATTATTGGGTCCCCTGTGCAACTAATAAGGGAGGTTTTTTCGAGATTGCACTTGTCGTTTTCGACACACATTTGCCTCGCTTTGAGGCGCTTGCTTACGTTTTCCCTCACTTTGACGAACTAACTCACGTGGTGATTCGTGCATCCTTAAGCGTTTGCTGAGGTCTTTTATTCTGTCTTCGTAAAGCGTTCATCTTTTAAAAGTTTGCTGAATCTTCGTAAAGCGTACATATTTCAAGAGTTTGCTGAAGGTCTACTATCGACCTGTGTTTGCTGAATCTTTCAAAACGTTCATCTTTCAAAAGTTTCGGCGGCCGTTGTGCCACAAAGTAAATCTACTGAGTTGTGTAGCTCGGCGGCCGTTGTGCCACAACTTGGGTAAATCTACCCAAGACTCTGCGACAGAAATTCCATACTGACGATGCAAAATCTGTCCGGAATCAGGCAAGAAGCAATAATTGGTCGACGGAGTAGTTTCATTGTTTTAGCTATTGTTTACGAATGACAGACAAAAGACAAAAGATCGCAAAGGTCAAATGTAAACGCGATGGATCTCTAACAAAGCAGCCATTATTTCTGGAATATAGTCTTCTCTAGACTTAAGAAGCATTCGAGTTTTGCTAGAGCTCATTCGCCGATGAACACAACACTTTCCCAAAATCGACCAGGAGAAACGTAAAATTGAACAAATTTGCATTTGAAACCCCATGACTACCGGATTTAAATATTGGTTTACGTCATCAGTATGGAATTTCTGTCGCTGAGTCGCAGACGTTCCTCCTCGCGAAACGTCCCTCAGCGGCGATGAGCGAGGAGAAACGTCTGCCGTTCGAACGCTAGTAAAGCATGAGAATGTGAGATGTTTTCATGATTTATAAGCTTAATTAAGTCTATCTTC
The DNA here is from genome assembly GCA_942486025.1 of Porites evermanni. Taxonomy (NCBI): domain Eukaryota; kingdom Metazoa; phylum Cnidaria; class Anthozoa; order Scleractinia; family Poritidae; genus Porites; species Porites evermanni. Next base: position 109,736 of record CALNXI010001320.1, read on the forward strand.
TCATCAACGTCCACACTAGTTTTAATAAGTGGAGTCAAAACTGAATAACAATATATTGGGAATGTTTGAAGTAATTAACAGTGTTCAGATTTAGCCATTTTGCTTAATAATCGGAATCATTAACCAAAATATCCGTCTTTCAGAGTCTCCGCATTTCCTGAGTGATTCCATGTTTCGCAGCATTCTGTAGGACCTATCACTTATCACGGTCTTCAAAATGTTCAAATTTCTGGGTCCCTTTAGTAAAAATAATAAGATAAGCCTCTGAATTACTTAAATATCGGACTTAATTAAACAATGCTCCACTAGAAAAGAAACTACAGACATGTTTTCGGAACTATTCCTAGGCAGTGAACGGTGACAGATCAGGATATCACAATTCGAATACGAAAAAATATACGTTTCAGAAGAAATACTCCAGTAAAGCTTCCTTTTATGAAAAGAGAAAAAGACAAAGATTATATGAATAGTCTTACTTACCTCTAGTTAGGATTCTAACCCGGTAAAAAAAGTCACACAAAAACACCGTAAAAACACGACGTGCGTAGGAAAACTCCGCCATCTAGTAAGGAGCACAATCGCAATGCACTGTAGTAAGACATTCACTCCTCCTCTGGTTTCAAACTATTTGAAACACGTTTTTCGAAAACGTATTATTTAACGGTCGTAAAAAGATTCTATTAAGTAAAATCCGATTATCTTATATTATGATAGCTGTACTTCTTCACAAAATTTCGTTGCCATTAGGTTAAAACTGATAACGTTCGTCATAGTTCAATGCACTTGTATGATCAACCGAGACACCTAACTCTCCGTAATGTTGAGATAATGCGGAAACACCAATGCTGGGACCTGGAGGTACTCCCTGTAATGGTTTACACTGGCCGGGTGTATGAAAGGGTAGGGATTTCACTAGTTGAAGTCACGGGTAGAAAAAAGCTGTCATTTTGGTCTGTAAAATGACCAACAATTATTCCTCGAACCCGAATGGGCTCTGAGTCAATTGACTCAGAGGACACGAGGGCGAGAGGAATAATTGCTTTAGTTAAATCCAACTAGTTGGTCAAAAATATCGAGACAAAACAACTTTAGCTAGCAAAACGCGATTCAGCCGCCATTGTTTTGGTTTTTAAAGCTGGCGCTTTTCGCTACTAGTGGGCTATAACATATAGCCTAGTAGTAGCTCAACCAATCAGAATGCAGCATTGATAATAGACCACTAGACAGTTGAATTTTACTGAAGATAGATATTTTCAATGGCTGCGGAAAAGTCGAGAAAATTTTCTACTTTTAGTGATTTATTCACATTTACAGCGGTTAAAAGGGATGCAAACAACTAAACTAACCCGCTTTCCAAAAGTCAAAACTGGCCGGTCGGACCATGGCCGGGCAAATCATTTTGACTAAGAGATTTTGCTGAAAAACCATCTTCTTTTTCGTGCATACCATTTGGGATTTGACTGATATGGATCGATACCGTAAAATTAATCCTCTGTTAATTCCAGACAAGCCCCCCTTCTCTAATACGCCCTACGAAAGGATAAAGGGGTTTGGACCTCGGGTAGGAGCCTCTCCGCATAAAACTTTGTTGAGTAGCTTTTCCATCCCCTGGGTGCTGGGACCACTCGACCGTAGATTAAACTTCGTTGTACAATAATGTTTAGGATAAGGTTTATTGGGGGTTTTACTTTTGTCAATGTTTGTTTACACTGCCATTTTCTCTATAGGATAATTCACGAAACGAATGGGTTTTCAAAAGAGCAATTGCAATTCAGACGTTTCGAAACTATTATCACATTCCAGTACCTTGGAATATTTTTTGTTTTCCTACTGAATGTATACACAACTTTTGTACAAGAACGAAAGCCGTGGAGCCGGAAGAAATAAATGAGTCGACGGACAGTCTAGATCAAGTAAGTTGTTGATAAATATAGTTTTAATCCTTTTAATTTGCGTTACTGTTTGATTTTAATGAGGAAGCCAAATACTTACAGCTATTGTCTACAGCGTAAGAGCGACGGTTAGGAAATATCGACCATCGAGTGGCAGGAGTTGAAAAATCTATTTCCTTCAATTTTTGTCCATAACACGAAGACGCCTGATTGCGTTTACGCGGGATGTGTTGGTGTAAGTAAGAATTATGTTGAATGGTGTTGGAAAGGTGAGTACTGTATCAGCAACAAATGTGTGCAGGAGAGAGGGAGATGTTCAGTATTATAAGTGTAAAAGGATATAAAGAGCAAGAAGACATGGTCAGAATAAAGTGAGCGTGAAGACTTTCGATAATAGGTGCGGTTACAGGAGACACTTTTACCGTGTTAAATGACCCTTTTGACCGCGGTAAATTGACGTGGTGCGTGTGACCGGACTTTCACGAGATAAATTTACCAACTGGGAAATATCCCTGCCCAAGGGCGAAAAGCCAATAAGGGTTTCAATTTGACTTCAACATGAAACCGCCAAAAAATGTTTTAGTTGTTGTTGTTGTTTTTGATTGAGATTCTTTCGCATTGTTGAGAAAGATCGATGTTGGTATGGCAGATTTCACGTTACGATGAGGGAAAATTTTTAACTGGTTTGTTAGGCTAGATTTAGTAACGATATTTCCCAAAAATGTTCCTTGCATGTAATCAAACGGTGAGATGCAGCTGAACTGCAAAATGGAATCCAAGGTGAAGCGTTAAAAAGCTGTATGTACCTTAGTTAAATTATTAAAGTAAATCCACGTTAAAATTTACCACGGCTTCGTTATCGTTGGAAATGCCTTGTACCATGGTGTGTGTAACTGCACCTAATCGTTAAAGTGGCAACGAAAGTCACAAAAACTGTTTTTGGAAAAACGTTTCTTAACCAAAGGTCAGACATACATCTATACACATTCTTGTGCACTCACTTCTCTAGTAGAAAGAAAAGCTGCTCCTATTTTTCTCAAGCTTTCCCTAATGGTTAAATTTGAAGCTTTAACTTCTTTTGCTGCACTTACAATAGCCTGTGAACATTCAGTGTCATCCTTTGTACAGTATAAACAAACATAAGTTACACACTTCTTTTAAGTGATGATTAAAGACAGGCTGGAAGTCAACATTCTTCGGAACGTATTTTAAGTGTTTTTGACCATGCAACTTTAAAAAATTATATCTCTGCTGTTATTTACAGTTCCATATCAAGCTATACCTCATTGGAAAGGGCAAAAATCAAACTTTCAGAAAAAAAAATATTTCGGTCTCAGGGAGCCCATAATATTCTGCACAAAAAAATAAACAAGGCATATTTCTAGATAATTATTTAAAAAAAAAATTAAAGAGTAATTTGGCCAGAAAAGTTGTATATTTTATGTAATACAGTACAACTAATTTTTTCTTTAATATCTAAGTAAAACAGCCCAAATATCGGTCGAAAATATAGAGCGACTAACAATTTTCAACAAATTTATTTTGTGACCCTATCGGATTATGCAAATGAGGTCAGAGCTAATTAGCATAGCAAAACTAGATACTTTAGCGTCACTTTGTGGCCCGATATTTACCTTCAAAGGACGCTTTATTTTTCAGTTTCTCGCTTAAATATCGAGTCAAAAGCAAGCAAACATGAATTCAATGATATAAGTCATCAAAATAAGCAAGGCTTTGAAGGCAAAAAGCTCCGCGGGACGGATTTCACTGCCTTTCAACAGAATGTGTGCCAGACTATGGCCTATTCGGCGAGTTTAAAGCAAAGATTCTTACTGTTTTATTACCTCTATTTTCGCGTTTATTTCGCTTGTTATCCTCCAAAATCCTCTAGAATAATTTGCTTGACTTGTATTTGGTGGAAATTCGTCGATAAAAGCTTTCATTCTTCGCAAAAACCGCGACAAAATTCTTCCCGACGCAAGCACCATTTTCACTAGATTTAAGAAAATCGTTACGTGAAGCTCAAAACTCCCCAGGGCCTGGAACTTGGCACATAATTGGCTAAATCTATTGACTCCCTGTAGGCCAAATTTGGAGGTAATCGGAAGTAACACAGTTTTTTGCGAGTGTTGGTCGCGTCATCGACCAAAACTGGTCGAAACGTTCACGTTCCGAAGACAATGAGATTTATATAATTATTAAAGGTGCAACTGAAAGTCAATCTTCAGAAACAGTTAAAGCCCAGTAGTATTGTTCCTGCATGCAGTGTA
>CALNXI010001320.1:118897-121923 GCA_942486025.1 Porites evermanni
ACTTGGAGCAGTTGAAAAATTTAGTACCAATTATGGCTGCAGCTGCAATTCTGTAGAACAAACTCTAACGTAAGCATGCATGCAGTCATAGTCTAGGGACCTCTGGCATGACGGTCATTCCCCAACTCCTCTCTTAGAATCATAGTAGTGGTGGCGTTACGAAGCAGCTCTTTAAAACTTCGTTATATTCTGCGTTCGTAAATACCGTATATCCTCGAACAAACGCTCCAGCGTTTATTTAAAATTTTGGCTGAAGGAGAGTTGCTTATAGGAATGAAGGGCTTAAGAGCGACGGTCAGGAAATATCGACCATCGAGTGGCAAGAGTTGAAAAATCGATTTCCTTCATTTCTTGTGCATAAATAGCTTTTGGGTAGATAAGTAATCTGATGTAAGTTGTTCTCGCAAAAAGCCTTTCGAGAAAAGTAAGAATATTAGTTTTCGTGGTCGGAGTCTCAAAACGGCCGTATTCTCAACCCGAAATTTGCTAACATCAACTCTCCTCGCGTTCGCAAATATAGGCGCAAGGAGAAATTTGGACACTTTCCATCAATAGAACAACTCTTCTTCTTTCACTAGAAGATACTTTCAAAGCAATATCAAGACTCGTTGAGCTGACATAATTCAAAAACGACGAACAGGTTTTTTCTGTGACAAAAACTGTAATTTAGTAGTTGTTTTCTGCGGCATTATTTTTCCTGTGGTATAGCTCCAAATTTTGCCAGTCCTCGTTTATTAACACACTCAGAGATTCATCTAAAACATACCAGAGAATTGGCTTTGGTTCCTGAAGGCAGCCTCCAAACGAAAGCATCGAAGTCCAAGTTTCCTCGATCGTAAAGTAACAAGAAGAAATATATTCCTGTTCCCCTACCCTTAGCGAATTACCATTGTTAAAGTCCTTATTGTTCGATAAAAAGTGAGTATCAGAATACAAGCGGGTTTCATTTTTTCCATCCTCGGAGACCCAGGGGCAGATGGTGGGAACGAGGGAAAGTCTAATCGGGCGGAAAAATATATATGGAACGAAGAAAAGTAAAGAACGGCGAGAAGAGCCTCTGGGGACAAACGGTCGCCGCCGTTCTGGCTTCTGATTGGTACCAGAAAACTTGTGTAAAGAATGCGTTATTTCACAATTTTTCAAGACAAATTGCACTCAGTCAATATTCAGGACGATCAATCGTGGGCTTTAAGCGAAACTGTTCAAAAAATTTCTAAAATCACCCATACGGCCAGCTGGTTCTCACTTTTGACAAATTTGTGATGCGAGCTGTCAGTGTGGTCGAGTTTTTGAATGTATTTTAATAGAGTTACGCTTTAACATAACTACGAATTTTGTTTTTGTTATTTAATGGTTTCAGTTTATATAATGATGTGTAATCTTATAAAGCGTTAGCCTGTGTACAGACGTCCCCCCTCCCTCAGGAAAAATCGAGAGAGGAGACGTCGGTGAATCGCCGACGATAATCGTGTTCCCGTTTCCCCGGAATGTTGGGGACAGCCTCTGATTGGTTGTAATGTTAATGCCATGACGCAAACAATTTCCGGTTTTGTGATTGGCGAATGAACCTCAGAATAGATTCCCCGAGGACAAGCTCAGCCTTTGTGGACATTCATTTTTGTTTACCGGTATTTGTATTTCGGCTTTCTCGAAAAGGCATGAGAAGTTAAGACCACCGATGTTTGCTGCACCGGTTGCGGGTGCGTCTGTCTGTACCGGTCGGTATTGTAAATAAAAGAGAAGACATACAAAATCCAACGTTAACAGCCAAGGCAGGTCAAGCTTACCCTAAAAAGATTGTATTACAGAATTGATTATTTGCAAAAAAATGAGCCGTTAGTCGTTCCCGTAACTGGTGTCAAATTTAAATCGGCATTCCTGTATGACGAATGAGCAGTGAATATTTTGAGAGAACTTATCTGCATTTGGTCAGATTGAAAATCTTTGAATGGATGAAATGTCTTAGAAGACATTTACATCAAATTCAGGGAAATTGAGCTGGTAGAAATTTCGTAACTGAATTGCGTGTGAATTCACGGCTCATTACGCATGCAAGAATGCCCACAGAGATGAATATGAAATCTACAACTACCAACGGTTCAACTTTCGAATAATAAACAGGATCTTAGGAGATACGCTTGACCTGGCTTCACTGTAATCAGAGATCTTATATCTGGATTTTTGGATGGACATTGCGTAAAGATGTTCGGCTAGCCTGTGCACAGACGCCAGAGTTATTTTTCGACCTACATGTGCCTTTTCAACTGTCAGCGAAAGAACAAAAAAATAATTTTTGCAAATGTATACCGGAACACGATTAACGACGGCGATTCTCAGACGTCTCCTCTCCTGATTTTTCCTGAGGGAGGGGGACGTCTGTACACAGGCTAATAACGCGTTTGGTACACGCGACATTTTTTAGTGCTCGTGCAAGCGATGTTCATGAACGATGACAACAAATGGCACGGACAAGCGAAAAATTGCAAGAGAGACTACTAACAATCAATAAAAGAAATATAATTCGGTGAAACATTTACAGAGACAACAATTTTCATTCACGAAGACAAGTATTAAAGTGACCTGAAAACGGTACTATCGATCATACAGACCTCGGACAGAATGCACTAGTTGACAATTTTCAAGACAAATTGCACTCAGTCAATATTCAGGACGATCAATCGTGGGCATTTAGCGAAACCGTTAAAAAAATTTCCAAAGTCACCTATACGGCCAGCCGGTCCTCACTTTTGACAAAATTGCAGTGCGAGCTGGTCCAGTGTTTGAGTGAACATTAATAGAGTTACCCTTCAACATAAAAAAGAACTTATCATGTTTATTTTTTTCATTTAATGATTTTATAACAATGTGTAATCAGTTAATCTTAAAAAGCTTTTGATACGGGCGGCATTTTGTGTACTGCTGTAAGCGATGTTCATGAACGACTGAAAACAAACAACACATGCAGCGATTAAAACTGCATGAGAGACTACTAAGGGACTGGTCATTATTTATCGCGGGGGGGGGGG
>CALNXI010001320.1:122411-135942 GCA_942486025.1 Porites evermanni
CCCCCCCCCCCCCCCCCCCCCCCCCCCCTCCCGATAAATAATGACCAGTCCCTAATTCTATAATTCGGTGATACATTTACAGAGAGAACAATTTTCATTCACGAAGACAAGTATTTTAAAAAGTTTCTCTAAAAAACCTGAGTCTTGAAGCTCAAAGCTTTACGAGTTTATGCTTTAAGCTAGCCTCCCGGTGTTTGATTTTTTTCAAACATGAACTCGAGGCAAGAAAATCGCTCAAAGTCTTCTTTCTACAGCCAAATTTCTAACTGAATATTCTTCGGATAATTTTCTTTCTATTTGCTGTGTGAAAATATATCTAAAGGCTTTTTAAAGTTCTGTAAGCTTATATCAAACATGCATACTAGGTCAGATTATTGTCTCAAATCTTACAAACGTGCACAAACCTGCCGCATAAGCTGTGCTCGACTTCATGAATTTATATATAAAAAACAAACATCAAATACAATAATTACTCAGGCTTACCTTTCGAGATGCAGCTCCAGGAACTTATCAAGTAAGGCCAGAATCGCTTGAGACTTTTAAACCCTCTTACACATCGGATCTAGCAAGGTGAAAAATGAAAACGCTGTCATCCGAAATCGGATTTCCGATTGTGACAAGCGACGGATTTCTCAACCAAAAACCCAATAAACAAACTAGCCATGAATAACAGAAGACTCTTGAAAGCAGCTGTATTTCATTTTGTACATCCAGTGGAAAAAGGCAGTTAAAAACATCGCAAGTTGACACAAAACTCTGTCAGCTTCAGCTGTCAAAGTAAACAAGTTTCAAGATGCTGCATAAATTTTCCACATGAACACACCTGTCAAATTTTGACCAATCAGAGCATACAAATTGGACGTAGAGCGTGACCAACGTGTGACTATGTTAAGAAAAGGTCTTCTCCGCCTGTATTTTTAAATAACTAGCTGCATTTTCGCGTCAGAGGTCAGTTTAAAATCAAAATCTTAATAGTGCGGGGCCATAGTGACATAAACGCAACATATTTGATATGAATTAAAAATAGTTATCATCAGCCTGCGATCATTTAAAAACCAGGAAATTGTCAGCGGATAACTTTAAAAAATACTCGACCTCGATGGGTCGATACCTGAGCCCGCGATACGGTCAGATGATACTGGTCAGCGGATACCCCGTTATGACAGCTGTCAATTGATCACAGCACTCTCACAGTATTCTCGTGGGCTCTCAAACTAGCTAGAAAGTGAGAGAGTAAACATTGGTGTGCCTGTGGTGCGGACGGACGCTCGGTCGGTCACGTGATTACCAAATTTTCTGGGATGGGTAGATTTACTTACCCATGGTGCTCCGCTACAAGAAACATGATTTACTAGTCGCTAAAGGCTTCTTACTTCCTACTTGATCGACGTCGATACTTTTTATTTGTTGCTGACTTGTTTTAGTACGTGTGTCAGCGACGACCAAAAATACCTCTGCAGTAGCAGCCTGTACGCGTGTATAAATACAGGAAAATTCAAGGGCCTCGATTCCAGAGAAATTACGTCATTGCCAGATATCGAAAACGTGTTTTACATGGCACGTCATTTCAATCGCCGAAAATAAATCGCATGCTCATCATAAGACTCATATGCATACAGTGAAAGTTTACAACACCCACCCATCGCAATTTTGCTAATTAAGATTCCTATTTTTTTCGACAACTCAGTAGTGTTCACTTGCTCCAAAGTAATTAACGCTTTCAAGCGACAGAATTCGTGGACCGACACGTTTCGGAAAAGCTCTAAATTCAATATTTCCTAAGCTTTCTTCGCAAAACACGCGTGGCTTCGATTACGCAACGATTCTTAGTCCCAGTTTCCACGGTCTCCGAAAGGAAAGCCTGGCACAATGACCTACCTTTTGTGTCCCAAAAATTCCGGGGGGTACTTCCAGAAAAATTGGGAGGGAGTGTGCGGCACGCTTCTTGAAACCCTTACCCTATTTCAGACCTGATCAAAAATTTGATACCCTTTTTCAGACGTGAAACCCTGGAGCCCGGCGCGTGACAAGCTATTACGGCACGTACNAAACCACACTTAAAGAGGAATTTGCCAAAAACAACACCTGTTTATAAAAAAAAATATCAAAATTTTCACCCTATTTCAACACAAAAAACAAAAAAAAAACCTCCTTGTGGGGGCCCCCACCCCCCAATGGCTTTTTAAGGGGCTCCCCCCCCCCCCCCCCCCCCCCCGGGGCGGGAAACGCGTTGCAGATTATGAGTCTCGCTGCTTACGTAAGCGAGACTTATTAGGGCTTTTGATTTCCCTGAGATTACCAAATTTAAAAAAAGAAAGGAAAAAAGGAAAATTCGGAAAGTATTCTGGTCGTAGTAGTAAAGTAACGCCATCGTGCAAATGCTAAGTATTCGTTGATAAATCGGGTTAAAAAAAAAAACTGTTAGTCGAGTATAACGGGTTTCTAGATGTAATACATGTACTTCCAAGCACCACCACTCCTCCCCCGTTAAAATGCACATGACAGTATTGCTTGACGAACAGCGTCGATATTATGACGCCATTGTAGCACCGGTCAGATATATATTTTTGCGCAGTGTAAAGCATTGTTTAGCAAATGGCTAAGCCGTTGACGAAGATGCAATCGTGATAAAATTCGCCTAAAACTGATCAAAGATTGGTATTCGACCTTTGGAGACGTCGGAAGTTGACGCGGTGAGTCAATACAATCGTGCTAAAATGATCTTTGGACCGGTCCTTTACTGCTCATAATAAGGTACGAACATTTCGAAACGGTTTTCTATCTACTTATTTTAACTTAATGTGGGTTTAGACAAGTGAAGGGACAAAATTTTATGTCCGACTCTCAACGTCAAAGTTGACGGCAGAAGGTCAAATTTCTGCATTTTTAACAGATTTTGTAAAGCTCTCGCGTCGCTATTAATCATTTGCCCAAAGAAATTTTTACAGGAATCTGTAGACCAGCCTTCTAACGTTCAACCACCAGCAGCTTAATCAATTTGAAGGTTTCGCTCATGGTGAAAATAATGTTTTTTTTCACGCATTACTTTTACTGAAGTAAATGTATGCCTTCAAAATTAAATTATTTTGTATACAAAGAACAGAGCATTATCTCCCCAAATCATTTTAACAGATATTTAGAAGCTGTAAAAGACGGTTGCATGTTTAAAAGACGGTAGAGTAATCGGCTTTTGCAAGCGAAGTTTTCAAACCCATGCAATAATTGGCGCCTCAAATGGCGATTTAAACGGAGTTTGGATATTTGCATTTATCTCTGAAATAAAAGGATATTTCACCAAAAAAAAACATACAGTGATTTTAGTTATACCCTAGCCTATCTATTATTCAAATTTGAAAGAAGTCTAGTTTTCCACCCTTGCCGTGACATGTTTGATTTTTACGGACAGGCGCTCTTAAGTGGATTTAGCAATTGTACAGGTGCATTACTGTTAACAACATTAATTTTCATGGTTGCATGTATGTGCATATGTTTTTAGCACCTTTTAGTATTCAAGTTGAAAAAAAAAAACAGGAGCGGAAACACCAGGTTTCGAACATGGTACTTTAATGCTGTGTTGTAGTTTTTCCTAAATGATGCACTTCTTAGGAACTGAGCACACTTATTACAATACAAATCATTTACACCTAACTAATTACTGTAAGAAATAGGAATTTATGAGCCAGTAATTAAAGATCTTCACAGAGGATATTACAGGTAAAAGGTCTTTAAAAAAATAAATGAACAAATTAATAAATAATTACTTATTCCTTTGATTAAAAGATTGATTTAGAACATGCAATTGTAATGTATAATGAACATGGAGGCGGCAACTTGCGTAAGTTTTGAACTTGGACTTAATTTTGAATGAATAATTAAAACAATTATTGGATTTATCTTTAGTAAGAATTATGCAGCTATCAAGGGGGCTTGATCTGCATATTAATTCTTTGCAAAACAGTGACTCCAAACTGACTGCAAAAAGAAGATGTGAAACTCAATAGAACTTTCACTCTTCGAGAACCAAAGGTGCTAAGAAAAAATGTGTCAGGCAAGAACTTTTTTCCATCATATTCGATTTGTCAAAATGAGGTCGTGTATTTTTATTAAATTTCATTGCAAGAAAGGAAAGTTTTTTTTTTTTTTATCACAAGAATAGCAACTTAAATAATCAACTAATAACTTAAAAGAAGGAAGCATCTTAGTCACAGAAAAAGAAAACTAGCTTACTGTAAAAGTTCAAATTGGTGGAGAAAAATGAAAAATATGAAAAGAGAAATGAACATACGTTTATCTGTTTTTCTTAAGCTCCAGCCCCGCTGTAAGAGTAAGTTCATTCACTGGATGACTCTATCGTAAGCAGCATATTCATCAAGCAAGTCTGTCCACCCCAATTGAAGAACTGGGTCAATAATGACGAGAAAGTGATTTGAAAGTGTGTTAAACTTGTACAGGAAGAGCTCTCAGATATAGAATTTATGTAGCGGCGTTTAGTATAAAACATGGACTGCGGACCACGGACTGCGGAATAGGGATAAAACACGGACTAGGTATAAAATTTTGGACTAGAAATTACGGACTGTGTATATAAAAACAGCTTTAGGTAAAACTGAGAGAAACGGATAGCGGACTAGCATAAAACAGTAGTTCCAGCTCCTTGCCTTACACGCAGATATTCCTTTGGTTGGTCAAGCAGTCTATTCTCCCCAAAGTCAGCATGGAGAAGGAAAGTATAACTGGACGAGCAAAGAAGGTTATGCCGCTACTAAAGGCAACTGCAAATGAAACCTTGAATTTTATAAAAAAAAAAAAACAGGAGTTAGAAGAGAATTCAATTTATAGTTTTAAACAAATAGAAGATATGAAATTGAGAGGCACGAAATAAAAATATATTATTTTGTTATTAGTGGTAGTGAAATTCTTAATAAGATGCAACAATTCCATTTCAGCCTTAAGGATATGACTAATGAGGAAATGAAGAACCCGGACGAGAAGGTCAATATAGGGGGATTCGCTGCAAAAAAAGCTGTATTTAGGGGGAGGGGTTTACTCACCTATACATGAATGATAACCAAAATATATCATCCAACGTTAATTCTAAGCTATAATGACATGATTTACACCTATGCAAACATGTAAATTGCGTTTGTGACCACTGTCATGGATGTGAAAGACAGAGACCAGGTTAAAAATGGGTGTAGAAAATAGCATCTTGGTCACGCTCAGGATTTGGAGAACCGGACAGCACATGCACCTCCACCAAGAATTTCCAGGAGTATTTATAACTGTCTCAAACTCACGTGTTGTGCTATTTAGCGATCTTTTTGGTCTTATTTTACCTTACCTAGAACCAATTAGCACAGTTTCTACCAAGGTAGTCCGTGGTCCGCATTTTATACCTAATTCCTTGATGGCTTGCACTCGTATATATTTTGTCCCATGATAACACGTCCCACCCGAATAACTTCTCACACCGCAACATTGCTAGATAACATTTTCGCAAACACATTTTTTGATCACTCGAGAAGTGGTTTATTGATTACCGATATCTCTGATCACTTACCTGTTTTTTCGATTCATTCAAATAATGACTCTTCCAACAGCCACGCTCAAGACCCAGTGGTCATTCGAGACAATAATAAAAAAAAAATTGGCGAGTTTTCTCGAAACGCTAAAAGAAATTACTTGGTCCTCCCTTGATGGTTATCATGACCCCAAAAACGCGTAATATATAGATTTAGCCAGGGCTAAAAGCGGGGCTCCCATTAATAAATTTATAATTTAAATTAAACAATAAACTTGTATTCGAATTCTACAATTCAGTTAACTTTAGAGCACATTTATGTGACTTTTGAGGGAAAGGCTACCTGATTTTAGAGTAAAATAATTTGCAAACAGCCCAAGAGTGAACCAAATCTTACATCGAGTTGATAGCCTCATATGTACACCCAAAAACTGGTAATCATCTTCGATCACATTTAAGAGCCATAATGGCTCTTGATCACCGTAGATTAATTAGTGGAAAAAAAAATCAGGCCAACTTTTTTGCGTTCGACAAGTTTACTTTGCAAAATCTTGTCAACAAATCTGGGTGCGTGTAAACCAACCTTTTATACCATTTATACATCACATCTGAGGTGAAACAGTAGTATGAGGCACTGTTTTTATCATACCGGCAGACCTCGGACAGAAAGCAGTATTTCACAATACAAATTGCACTCATTCAATATTCATAAACTGTTAAAAAAATTTCCAAAATCACCTATACGGCCATCCGGTTCTCACTTTTGTAGTGCGAGCTGTGGCGAGTGTTTGAATGAACATTAACAGAGTTACGCTCCAACATTATAAAGAATTTATTCTGTTTATTTTTTATTTAATGGTTTATTAACGCGCGGCATTTTGAGTACTCCTGCAAGCGATGTTCACTGAACGACTGAAAACAATCGGCACAGCGATTAAAATTACAAGAGAGACTACTAACAATCAATAAAAGAAATATAATTCGGTGAAACATATACAGAAACAACAATTTTCATTCAGGAAGACAAGTATTAAAGTATCCCTAAAAATCCTGAGTCTTCAAGCTTCAAGCTTAAGTTTATGTTTTAAGCCGGCTTCCCGGTGTTTGCTTTTTTCAAAGACGAACTCGAGGCAAGAAAATCGCTCAAAGCTTTCTTTTCCGGCCAGAATTATAACTAAATATTCTTTGGAACGTTTTCTTTCTATTTGCGGTGAGAAACTGTCTAAAGGCTTTTTAAAGTTCTGTAAGCTTATATCAAACCTGATACTCGGTCAGATCATTGTCTCAAATCTTACAAACGTGCATAAACTAAATGACCGCATAAACTCCGCTCGACTTCATTAAATTAGATCCAAAAAAACAAACATCAAATACAATAATTTCTCTGGCTTACCATTCGAGATGCAGCTCCTGAAAGGTATCAAGAAAAGCCAGTATCGCTTCAGACTTTGCAATCCTCTTACGCATCAAGCAAGGTGAAAACGAAAACGATGCCATCCGAAATCGGATTTCCGACTTTGACAAGCGACGTATTCCTCAACCAAAAACCCAATAAACAAACTAGCCATGAATAACAGAGGACTCCTGATAGCAGCTGAATTTCATTTTGCACATCCAGTGGAAAAAGACAGTTAAAAACATCACAAGTTGACACAAAACTCTGTCAGCTTCAGCTGTCAAAGTAAACAAGATTCAAGATGCTGCATAAATTTTCCGCATGAACTCACCTGTCAAATTTTGACCAATCAGAGCATAAAAATTGGACGTAGAGCGTGACCAACGCGTGACCATGGTGAGAAAAGTCAAAAGCAACTGTCTTCCCTGCCTGTAACAGCTGGCTGAATTTTCGCGTCCGAGGTCAGTTTGCAATCAAAATTTTAATTGTGTAGCACATAAACACAACATATTTCATATGAATTTAGAAAAAACTTGAACTTGAGCCTGCGATCACTTGAAAACTAGTAACTTGTCAGCGGATAACTTCAAAAAAATACTTGACCTCGATGGGTCGACACCTGAGCCCGCGATACGGTCAAGTGATACTGGTCAGCGGGTACCCTGTTTTGACAGCTGTCAATTGATCAAAACATTGATGTCCAATATGTGTGCATTATCAGTTTAACTAGTAAAAGTATGAGATTGAACATTGTTCGCGATCTAGTAAAACAATTAACTGGTCAACGGACAGCTTCCAAATAAATCACGTCACCTCGATGAGTTGACACATGAGCCCGCGATATGGTCATGGGATATTGGTCAGTGGCTATCCTGTTTTGACAGCTGTCAATTGACCATATTGTGAATGTCCTTAATGAATGTCCTATATTAAAGATGTGGACTTGCCAAGACACGCCTGAGACACCCCTCCCTTCCTTTTGATAGTCTCCCCTACCCCACCCGTACAATCTGTAGACGCGTACGTACGTATGTACGTACGTACGTACGTACGTACGCTCGGTCAATCACGTGACAACCAAACGAAAAGAGGTTGACCATATTCCATGAGTATGGGGCTCTGTCCCACGCGCGCTTCGCGCGCGCGGGAGCCCCGCTATAATAGCTTTATAAAGAAGTATTCTGAAAGTTATAATGTGTGCTTCCCTGTAAAAAAAATTAACTTGAAAACAGTCCCGTTTAAATAAGCCGTGGCTATCCAATGCGCTTATTAAGAGTATTAAGAAGAAAAATAGGCTTTATAAAAAATATCTGCGAGATCCAACAATGGATCGTCAATGAATTTACAAAAGTTATAAAAACAAATTAAATCATTCTCTGCGGACAGCAAAACGTCTATACTACGAGAAGAAATTGAATGATGTTCAATCTAATACTCGTGCTACTTGGAAAGTTTAAATGAAATACTAAACAGAAGCACAAGAAATTCCAATAGATGTTCAACATTTAAAGCCTATAATCGTGAAATTACTGATCCTGTGGAAATTGCAAACAAGTTTTGCAGTTATTTTTCAAGCATCGGTCCTAATTTAGCAAGAGGTATACAGTCGTCAGCTTTAAACCGTAGTTTTCTTAATGGTTCCTTTACACAGTCAATATTCTTCAACCCTACAACTCAAGATGAGATCGCTGAGATTGCGAAAACTTTTCTTCCAGGCAAAGCAGCTGGCTACGACCAGATTCCAATGACAGTCATTAAGGAGTCCATTCTACTTGTTTCTGAACCACTCACCCATATCATAAACTTGCCAATCCAGCATGGTATTGTTCCCGATGAAAGGAAAATCGCTCGCCTGCTACCTATTTTAAAATCTGATGATCAGTCGCTTTTCACCAATTACCGACCTATCTCGGTACTTCCCAGCTTTTCAAAATTCTTTGAAAGAGTTATCTACAATCGTTTAATGCAATATCTCATGAATTTCAACATCCTCTGTAGTAACCAATACAGCTTCAGGAAAAATCATTCCACTGCACTCGCGCTAATCGACTGGCATGATAAGATCTCCTCGGCCTTTGACCGAGGTGATTTTTCCGTAGGTATTTTTCTTGACCTCTCAAAAGCCTTTGACACTGTAAATTATATCATCCTTTTTGATAAACTCGAACATTACGGTATTCCTGGCTTAGCGCTGGACTGGATAAGAAGTTACTTTTCAAACAGAAATCAATATGTTGAATATAATGGCCACCGTTCGTTAAGAAATGAATTCTCTTGTGGGGTCCCTCAGGGTTCTATCCTCGGACCTCTATTTTTCTTACTGTACATTAACGACATCAACAATGCTTCTAATCTATTAAATCTGATATTGTTCGCTGACGACACCAATGTGTTCATGTCACATAAAGATCTGAACTATCTCTCAGATATGTTAAACTTGGAGATGGACAAACTGTCAATCTGGTTTGAAGCAAACAAGCTTTCTCTAAATCTTAAAGAGACTAAACTTATGGTCTTTAAACCAAGACAAAAGCGTTCAATTTGTAATATTCACATAAGTATAGATAATCAAAATATTGTTGAAGTAAAGGAGACAAATTTTCTAGGCGTAATTTTGGATGAAAACCTAAATTGGAAGTCGGAAATATCACAAGTTGCAAGTAAAGTTGCGAAGTCAATTGGTATAAAATCTAGATGCAGCTTCTTTCTTCCTAAATCGTCTTTACGTATGCTCTACTATTCCTTAATTTATCCTTATTTTTACTACTGCAATATCGTTTGGGCTTCGACCTATAAAACCAATCTCCGCCGCCTTGTGATACTGCAAAAGCGCATTATTAGAATTATTAATAAATCACATTTCAATGCTCATACTGAACCCATCTTTAAGGACCTCGGTATACTAAAATTTAATGATATCCATTTGCTTCAACTGGCCCAATTTATGTATTCTTGCAAAAATTCATCCTTACCTCCGAAGTTTAATAACAATTTCTCTCAAAGCAATCAATTCCACTCTTACAATACAAGAAATTCCCAGGCCTTCCGTCTACCGTATTGTTGTACAAACATGAAGAAGTTTTCGCCCTTTTTTCAAGGGCCTAAGTTTTTTAATTCACTTGACAACAAGGTCAACAACTCTCACTCCCTCTCCTCTTTTAAGAAAAAACTGAAGATTAAATTATTGAGTAAGTATGAAAACAGTTCATAAGTCTTTCCATCTTCGACTTTTCGCCTTTTTTTCTTCAATTGATGTGAAACTGCTCTAGCTCATAGTTCTGAAAACTGAAAACTTTATTTATACTCGAGGGTCTGGAGCTTATTAGGCTCCTAGCTTAAATAGCTAATGAGTCGAGGTTAAAAACAAACAAAAAGAAATGAATTGAATTTAAACTATTTACATCATGATACGATATTGTTTACAGATAATGATTCTAAAAGGTACAATATTGACGATAGTCTAACAGTTACATAAAGAGCAGTTACATGCGTCAAAGGTGATCTTTCTGATGCGTGTTACAAATTTTTTAAGGGTCGGAGAAGTTCTTAGTTCATCATTTAGAGAGTTCCAGATTTTTGGTCCGTAGTACCTAAAGGTGTTTAGTCCATACTTGGTGGTGATAACTCTGGGTTGTACAAGAATCAATTCGCCCCGTAAATTACGTGATTTACTTCTAAGCGTCAGCAGATTGCGAAGTGGAGTAGGTGTTATTCCATGAATGACTTTATAGATAAGAATACACATGTCCTGGACTCTCCTGTCGTGCAGAGAAGGCATGTTTGCAGTTTCCAGTAGAGTAGCATAAGTATTAGCATTGTCATTAAAAATTAATCTTAGAGCCCGCTTGTTCAGTTTTTCAAGTTTGTCTGATGCCGTTTTTCCACAGTGCATCCACACTGTGGAACAATAGGTGAAATGAGGNCAAATTTTTTAAGGGTCGGAGAAGTTCTTAGTTCATCATTTAGAGAGTTCCAGATTTTTGGTCCGTAGTACCTAAAGGTGTTTAGTCCATACTTGGTGGTGATAACTCTGGGTTGTACAAGAATCAATTCGCCCCGTAAATTACGTGATTTACTTCTAAGCGTCAGCAGATTGCGAAGTGGAGTAGGTGTTATTCCATTAATGACTTTATAGATAAGAATACACATGTCCTGGACTCTCCTGTCGTGCAGAGAAGGCATGTTTGCAGTTTCCAGTAGAGTAGCATAAGTATTAGCATTGTCATTAAAAATTAATCTTAGAGCCCGCTTGTTCAGTTTTTCAAGTTTGTCTGATGCCGTTTTTCCACAGTGCATCCACACTGTGGAACAATAGGTGAAATGAGGAGTCCTAACCTCGACGAGTCCTAACCTCTCATAAGCTCCTATAGTTTCTGTTAGGTTTCCTCGCCACTTCTTTTTTGTCCTTTTCCTATATTTTTGGTAATTATTGTGTGGCAAATAAAATAAAATAAAAATAAAATAAATAAGTCCTTGTTTTATACCCAGTCCGCAGTCCGTGGACCGCAGTCCGCAGTCCGCAGTCCACAGTCCACAGTCCATATTTTATACTGACCGTACGTAGCGGCATCTTCTCAAGGCTCTTTTGGTTGTGTACATTGTATATTCTTGACCCGCAGAAGCAAATCTGAAGATAAGGCCTGTAAAAAATAGAGATTGGAAAACTTTGACCCGCCGCCTGTCGTTATTAAAGACGCTGTACTTACAGTGATATTTGCATGCATTCGTGCATGCATTAAAGCTTAAATAAAAAAAGCAAGAAAAATTGTGAAGTGTAATTAAAATGACCAAAAATACAGCCGTACGCACTCACCTTAATGTACTTTTAAGCTGAACAGAGAACAAGAGCAAGAACAAGACCTTTATTTTTCCCTACATCGATTTGTAATCCTTTTCTTCGATGAAGATTTCATTTTAATAATCAGAGATTGGCTGAAAAGGTAAGTGCTGTCCTTTCCTTTCTATAAATGGGTTCTCTTTATATTTTTTCAATCTCTTGTACAAAGGTGTCGATGCTTGTGAGGTTTAGACAAGAACTACGTTTTAGTTTCTTCTTCCGATCTGCTGCTGCTGCTGCTTCTACTTCTGCTTCTGCTTCTGCTTCTGCTTCTGCTTCTGCTTCTGCTTCTGCTTCTGCGTCTGCTGCTGCTTCTGCTTCTGCTTCTGCTTCTGCTTCTGCTTCTTCTTCTTCTTCTTCTTCTTCTTCTTCTTCTTCTTCTTCTTCTTCTTCTTCTTAATATTATTATTATTATTATTTATATTTTCTTTTTTTACTAAACAGGTAGTGCGTTAATTTGATGTTGAGCTATTAAGCTTAATTTGTTTTAAACAACAAAGCAGCAAAGTTCAGTTTAAGGTCCATAATATAGGATTGACAAGAAAAAACTTTCTTGTATTTACTGTCCTACATGTTGTTTGGAGTATCTTTTAGTGTTTTTATAGCTCGATCTCGGAGCGAGTAAGGCATAATATTGAATAATGACAAGGTTGGACTAAAATTAGCAGAATTAATTTTGGAGGAACTGAGCGCAGAATTTTAACGGTTTTGGCACAGCTATAGGTTGTTAACATTCAGTCGACTTTGTTGATGAAGTACTTGTGACCCAACAAATATACGTTTTTTCACCTCATGTAATGAAATCCAAGAGAGTCTTGGATTCTGGATTCCAGGCGGTGGATTCCGGATTCCAGATACTGGATTCCAGTCTGTGTAAGTGGAACTTGGATACTAGATTCTAATGGTTAGTGGGATTCCGGATTCCTTGAGATGTGTTTTGGGGATTCTAAGGCCAAGGATTCCGGATTCCAAAAGCAAAATGTTCCCGGATTCTGGATTCTACAAGCAAAAAGATTCCCTTACGTGGAGCGAGTTTTTAATAACCAAGTGATTTAATAAATTAAGTCGTTGTTTTGGATGCACCGTCTCATGGTATTAAAACTTAATCCTTAAACACCTTTTCATCTAATAGTAACAGTACAGTATTTGTTACAGCTGAGGACTTTTCTTTTCTTTTTTAGATTGTAACAAGCACCTCTGATGTGCTCTTTATTTCAGATTTTGATTTCAAATTTTTGCAAAACTAGTTAGCTACTTTTTTCTGTCACCTATACCTGACTATGAAAACTACTTAACTAATGAAGTTAAATACTTTTTTATGAACAGTTATAAACAAAAAATGCCCGTGCCTTGATGGCGAAGCTGAATCAAGGAATAAGTATATATTACAGCATTCAAGCAATGCCAGTTCATCTGACAAACGTTTGTGGTTATTTGAAGTCGCTGACTACTAATGTGAGTATCTCTGCATCTTTTAAGTTAAGAAGACCATCATCAAGTAGGATCCAATTTATTCTGTGTAGTTTCGGTCAGTTTCATGTGAGAGCTAAAGGTGTTTATTGTTTCATTTAATCATGCCTTTCAACTGAAAATTCCCTAAGTAATTATTTTTAAACTTGCGCATGTGGCTATAGAATCTTGAACAAAATGTGTTCTGTACTTTCGTACCCACAGACCCCTCCCCTCACTCAACCCTTAAGTCAATGTTGTTCACTCGCGCGCGCATGGGCAGAAATCAGACTTCAAAATTGTATTGTTTTGTTGGGGGGGGGGGGGG